>SKCR01045810.1:0-50377 GCA_019454045.1 Zanthoxylum bungeanum
GGAAGGGACCATCAATGGAAAATCAGTCAATGTGTTGATAGACAGTGGTAGCACCCACAATTTCATCTAACAAAAAATTATGACCTATCTAGGATTAATTGCAGTACCTTCTTAGGCTTTTGAAGTCATAATGGGAAATAGAGAACCTTTAAAGTACAGTAGCATATCACCATCAGTTCCACTCTTCATGCAGCAGCAAAAGTTCCTTGTTGATTTCTTTATACTGCCAATTCATGGAACTGATTTGGTCTTTGTAATCCAGTGTCTAGAAACTCCAGGGCCAGTCATCATGGATTACAAGAAATTGGAAATGCAATTCCAATGGAAAGGCAAAACTATTACCTTGGCTGGGAATGTTGTTCGAAAGATGAAATCCTTGTCTTTGCCTTAGTTGAAGAGGATGAAAAATACTTATGTCATAGCTTTTTACTAACTACAAGTTGTAACCCCTTCCCAAACCACACTTGTCAGTAACATTAGAATCCAATTGTTACTTGATCAATTCCCATCAATTTTTGCTACACTTGAAGGGCTACCACCAGTAAGAGCAGTTGATCGCCACATCCATTTAATACCAAAATATAAACCAATACAAGTCAAAATCTATAGGTACCCTTATTACCAGAAGGGAGAGATAGAAAATCTTGACAAGGAAATGTTAAAAAAATATGGTAATTCATAACAGCATGAGCCCATTCTCTTCACCAACATTACCTGTAAAAAAAAAAGATGGCTCTTGAAGGTTTTGTGTGGATTATAGAGTGAAAATTCGGGGTTATCCTAAGGTTCTGACCATATGCGGAATTACAAACAATAATCAGGACAAGTCCTGTTACTGCAACTATGGATGAAAAACAGACAACCATAATAACCAACAAAAATTTATGCTGCAAATATAAAATCAATAATAATAAATTAAAACAGCAAATTAAATCAATCACACAAAATTCAACACAATGATTTTGTTGAAGAAGTGGAAAACTCTTGCGAGTAAAAAATCACTCCGGGTATAGGCTACCACCCGAATCCACTATATAGAGAAAACTTACAGCGATGGTCAAGATTTATGGTAGCAACTCCATCGACTTAAGTACCTCAATACTGCAAGAACTCAAGGCAACTTCTCGAGCCCACGACCCACGATTTTCTTCAGAACCTCTGAAGTCTCTGAGTAGATTGTATCACCAATACGCCGGAACTCCGACTACCAAACTTTCTCCTAAAGAACTCTAAAGGATTAGGGAATTTGGGTTAAGTTGTGTTGAAGGTTAACAAAGATTGGATTTCACCAAACAAATAGAAGACAAAATATTCAAGGAGTCTTCAATGGTGGAATCAAATAAGGTTGAAAGCTTTGAAGGATTTTGGCTCAAAGGATTTGTGTTTCAACCATTGGGGAATGTGGCTCAATGTTTGTTTATATAGGTTGGGCAAAGGAAAAGGGTTGCCTAGTCTTATTTTGGCTTAAAAACGTGTTCTAAGAAAACCTACTTACGCAGGGACGTTCGAACTCACTTCAAACGCAACTCAAATGCAAGTTTCTGCCTCGAAAAAGTTCGAACGCAAGTACGAACGCAACAAGAACGCAGTCGCGGACTGGTTTTCAGGTGCAACTCAAAACGCTTGTAACTTTCTCGTATCTTGGTAAAATCATGCGTTCTTTATATGTACACGATCGTCTTCGAGTCTACTTTCCAATGCAACTGACCTCATATAAATTTGATCTCTAAATCTTCTGGAATATTGAAAAGAGTAAACATCGCTCGGACAACTCCATCAGATTTTGTCCAAATACTTGTCTAATTGCTCCGAGATCTTCAAGACTCATTACAACTCAATTGAACTTGTTTTGTTACGGAAATTGCCAATAAAAATGGAATTAACATAGAGCTCTTAATGCAGTCATTATTAAAGATAAGTTCCATATTCCTACCGTGGATGTGCTACTAGAAGGATTATATGGAGCTTGTATTTTTTCAAAACTGGATTTAAGGGCAGGTACTACCAGATAAGAATGTCTCATGATATATATAAGACAGTATTTAGAACACAAGAGTGTCATAATGAGTTTCTAGAATGCCTTTTGGGTTAACTAATGCCCCATCCATTTTTCAAGCAACCATGAATCAGATTTTTAAACTCTATTTTAGGAAATTTATCATTGTATTTTTTTATGACATTCTTGTTGGCGACTTGGTCGCATAAATGGATTTTGATGATGTCAACATGAAAGACGACTTCGACGTGCAAACACGAAGCAATACAAAAAGTATCGAAGCATATAGAGTGAAGAGCGAGAATGTGAAGACTTGCGGTAAATGAAGATATATTGCGAAAGTCTTAGCTTAGGATTTTAATTATAATGTGAAATGTAATATTCAAGTGTCTAAGCTCATAGGGATCATGCACATTCACTTAGAAGCATTAGAGGCATGTACGAAATGCATTAAAACCTTCAAATCTGTATTTTAGTATTTAGGAAAGCTCTCTGGAACCGGCATGGACCTTACCGGTCTTTAAACCGGCCCTTCCCTGTTTCGCATGCTTACTGGAACCGGGCCACATCTCGCCGGTTTCCATACCGGTCTTCATGCCGGTATTGGCGAAGAAATCGTGCTCTCTGGAACCGGGCTACTCCTTGCCGGTATCCTCGCCGGTTTTCTCGCCGGTCTAACGGCTAGTTTTTCGAACGTTATAGAGCCGTTGCAAACCTAGACCGACATGCCAGTCTCATCGCCGGTATGCTCGCCGGTCTCGGCAGTGACTGCAGGGACAGTTTTCATTTTCTATATAAATGAGTCCCAAATTCGTTTTTGCTATCTTCTTGCACCTTCATATCATTTCTTAGAAAGCAAAAACAAGAGTGTCTTAAATCTTCAAATACTTAAACACTCATACAAGCTCACACACATCTTCATTACATTTAGTGAGCTTAGATCACTTGGGTTTTTGCTATCACACAATCTTCTTATTATTTGTGAGTGCCCAAGTGTGTTTTAATTCTTTCTTATCAAAAACACTTGCGGTTTGTGAAATCCCATTATTCGGGTAATTGTAAAGGTTTGTGAGTGAGCCTACGAACAAAACTCAAAATTGGTAAAAGGGTTTGGAGTGCGCCTTTGCGGAAAACTCTTGGTTGTGAGTGAACCACGGAAACTCGATTCTAGTAGAAATCTTCAAGCGAGGCTTGAGGAGTGGACGTAGGCACGGTTTGCCGAACCACTATATATCGCAGTGTCGTATCTCTCTTTCCCTACTATTTTACTAATTGCAAGTTAATTTGTATTTACACGTATTGATTAGAAACTTGCATATATGATATTTTTATTAGAATAGAGAAAATTGGCCTAAAACTCCCACTTGGTAATAAGAGCTTAAAATCGGCAAAGATTTTATAATTCCGCATTTATAGCGATAACCCAATTCACCCCCCCTCTTGGGTATAGAGATTATTTGTCGCTAGTGCTTGTAGGTACTTTCAATTCCGGTTTACTGTCTTTCTTTGGAACTCTATTTAGAACATCTCATACTCAGTTTGCAATGTTTGGTAGATACCAACTCTTTGCCAAGATCCAGTAGTGTGTTTTTGGGCAAGAAATAGTGGAATATTTAGGACATTGGTTATCTGTTAAAAGAGTGGAACCAGACAACAATAAAATCCAGGCCATGAAATAGTGGCCTTGTCCCTTTGAATGTCAAGCACTTCAGAGCTTTTCTTGGCCTTACAGGTTACTACATGAGGTTTGTTAAACACTTTGCTATGATTGCAACCCCTTTGATATATCTTCAGAAGCTCAATGCATTTGTCTGGAGTGAACAAGTTGAGGTTGCTTTCAACAAATTAAAACAAGCGATGATCTCAACCCTAGTGTTAGCCTTGCCAAATTTCTCTGAACAGATTGTAGTTGAAACTGATGTCGGTGATATTGGTATAGGTGCAATACTAATACAGCAGAACCGTCATAGCCTTCTTCATTAAAAAACTCCCTGATAGGCTTTGTAAGACTTCAACCTATTTAGAGAATTAGTGGAGTCAGTCCATAAATAGAGACCATACTTGTTGGGAAGGCATTTTATCATTAAAACTGACCACAAAAGTTTTAAAAAACTTGATGGAACAAGTAAAAATAAAAACTCCAGATAAACAGCAGCACCTACCCAAGTATGATTATGGGATTCATTACAAGCCTGGACCAGAAAACGTAGCAGCAGATGCCCTCTCTAGGTTGCCTCAGTTGACAGCAGCCTCTGCTCAGTTTTGTACTATCACTATGCCTGTTTTTTGGGTTGAAACTAAGTCCAACATGTAAAACCAGCCATAAAGACGGTAAATAATCAATTCCAAATTATTAAATTAAGGGAGAAATTTTATACTAGAGTATTAAAAGTATTACCCCAACCCTCTAGCAATAAAAGATCCTACATATATTAAAATAAAAATGCACAAAATTAATTAATAAATAGAATAAATTACAGAAAATTAAAACACACAGATGCTTCTTTAAGAGAGTTATTGAGAGTTTTTCCCCCAAAGAAAGCATGAAAAATTTACAAAGTTTGGTTGGTATTTATAGGCAAATATAAAGGCTTCCACCAATTTCTCCACCAAACATGCCAGTTTGGTAGAAGTTTGACAATTTTTTTTTTTTTTTGGTTTTGAAAATGACATTAATAATTACACATAACACATTTTCGGATTTTTCATCAATTTCAGTCAATGAAAACTTCAGAATTCGAAACTCCTATGATGTCAAAGTTGTAGATATTTGAGTCTTCTTTCATCTGGAACTTGAATCACCTCAATTCGATATCGGAATGAAAAGTTATGGCCAAAATACAAAAATTATGCAAAGCTGAAATTTCCGAAATTGTACTTCATTAGAACGCCATTTCAAATTTCCAACATCCAAAATCCAAATGTCAAATCCAATTTTTGCCATTATTTCTTCCATATTTCATCCTAAATGATTCCATTGAGTCCCAATTTTATTTTAACTGTAAACGAAATAAAAACATATCAAAACGTTCATAAAACCCGAGGAATTATATAAAATATTAAATAAAATGGCCGTAAATATTGATATATTTTCCGCTCATCATGAATCAACTAAAAAGTCAAATATATAAGTTCTAATAAAATAAAAATAAAAATAGTACATGCAATATTAATTTATGAGTAATTTTCAGTTTTTATTTTTTACCCTAATTTTGTGAGTGTGAATCCAAATTCATTATCTTTCAAGGAAAGAGTTTAAGCTCATGTCATTGCATATGAATATTAAAATAATTGAAAGTATTAACTCATCTCTAATTACATAATAATAAAAATATGACCACGTTAATAAAATTATTCAAAAACTTTTTGTTTTTCAACAATGATGGATTGATGTTTTCAATAAATTAGTGGATAGATTGAAGATGTAAAAATATTTAAAGATAAATAGAAATTAATTTATCCGGTAATGACATTTTTTTACCCTTGACGTTAAATTATAGATAAGAAATTATTGTAAACTTAAAAGGGTTGTTACACTAACAACATAATATTTGTGTACCGTAAATTTTTTCCATAATGTACGGCCTGTGGCGTCGAATGCAAAGCATTTTGCATTAATATTTTTAAAATTTCACTCATTTTCCACATTTTTACGAAAGTAAGTTCACAACTTGTCAATTGGCTCGTAGCACAGCCTATCGATAACTCATGTCCCTTGATATGTTGAATGGCATGAAATTGAGTTCTTGTAGTAGCAATGAAGGCTCAATTATCTTAATTTATCTCATTTAATGTGTATTAGAGGTAGATTTCTTCCCCAATATATACAGATTTTTACGATGTTCGAATATCTCATCCTACATCTATGTGTCAAATCCCAAATCTAAAAAGCTAAATAAAAGGATATTTCTTAGAATATGAAAATATATCTTATTTAAGACAACTCCCACAATATAAAATTATTACTTAAAAAGTTATAAGGCGATTTTTACAAGGAATTATATTAATAACTTAAGTAGGATATAAATGCCTTAACAAATATTGAGAAATAATAAAAATGTAATAGTAAACTTATAACAAAATATAAGGAGTATAAAATTTAATAATAAAATATTAAACTCTAATATTTTTTTGCACTTTTTTTAAATTCCAATTTTGATTTGTCTTTGCTATTTTTTGCTTTCAGGATTTTCTATTGATCTTATCCTTTGTTAGTCTGCAAGAAATAGGCAGGAAATTTCTAGGAAGGAACAAATGACTATTCCATTAGTCTTACTTTCACATTTCACATGTTGCTTCAATTTTGGCTATTGAAGACTTTTGTGTACATTTTCACTTTCACATTCAAAATTAGAGCTCATAACAAAGCATTAGGCTCATTTCTATGAGATAGATCTTGGAATAAAAATAAAAGTAGTACATGTAATATTAATTTATGAGTGATTTTCACTTCTCTTTTTTACCTCAATTTTGTAAGAGTAAATCCAAATTCATTGTCTTTCAAGGAACAATTTCAAGCTTCTATAGTTGCATGTGGATATTAAAATAGTTTAAAATATTAACTCAACTCTATTTACAATATAAAAAATATGACCGCACTTATAATATTAATAAAAAATTAATTAATTTCAACAGTGATGGATTGATGTTTTAATAGGATGCTTCACCCCAAGCTTGCTTACATACTACATTGTTCCATTTAGGGATGACAGTGGGTAAGGTTTGATACGGATTTTCTATTATCAAATCTGCATCCGCATAAGTAAATAAATTACCAAATTCGCACCATATCCGTTACGGGTTTTAATTTTTATCACCAAACCCATACCGGTAAATAAAAATAAATTATCCAATCCGCACTGATATCAGCAGATTTTTTTATGAGTTTTTAAAATATTGAATTTCCTTATACTCTTAATAATACAATCTTTTTAATTAAACATTGATATTTTTTTACATGACATACAAAAAAGAAAGTAATTGAAAATTTACAAATTATGACACATAAATAAAAGTTTAAAATATTTATAACATAATATCAAACTATATCATCAGTTTCACAATTACATCTATGAATCATTAGCTGAATATTTTTTATTATGTTAAAATTACATCATCAAAATTATTGAACCATGACGAAAACCAATTCAAAAATTATAAAAAAAAAAATGAGTCCTTTTATAAGAGAGAATTTTTTTTGCCCTAAAAATATAAAAAAAAATAATAATTAAGCTTACGGGTATCTGTTGGTTCTGCTTAATTACCAAACTCGCAGCATATTCTGTTTTAAATTACCAAACCCGCTCAAGTATTTACCAAGTCCTACCAATTGTGAGCGGATTTTTGCAGGTTTAGGAGCGAAATTGCCATCCCTAGTTCCATTAATATTTTTTAAAATTTCACTCATTTTCCACGTTGCTATGCAAGTAAGTTCACAACTTATCAATGGGCTCATAGCGTAGCCTATTAATAACTCATATCCCTTGACATGTTGAATGACATGAAATCGAGTCCTTGCAATAACAATGAAGGCTTAATTATCTTCATTTTTCTCATTTAATGTGCATTATAGGTAAATTTCTTCCCTTATATATGTGGATTTTTACGTGGTTCCGATATTCAATGCTATATTCACTGGATAAATCCTAAATTGATAAACCTAAATAAAAAGATATTCCTTAGAATAGAAAAATATGTCTATTTAGGATAAATCTTACTCGCACAATGTAAGCTTACTTAAAAAATTATTAGGCAAATTTTACAAGGAATATTAATAACTTAATTAAAGAATAAATACACTAACCAATAATTATTAGGCAAATTTTACAAGGAATATTAATAACTTAATTAAAGAATAAATACACTAACCAATATTGAGAAATGATAAAAATACAATAGTAAAATATAAAATCTTATAAAGTTTATAATTTTTAATAATAAAATATTAAACTATAATCTCATTTTGCCTTTTATTCCCAAATTCAATTTGTCTCTACTATCTTTCGCTTTCAATTTGTCTCTACTATCTTTCGCTTTCATGATTTTCTATTGATCTTATCCTTTATTACTCTACAATAAATTGGGAGGAAATTTCTAGGAAAGAACAAGTGATCATCCCATTAGACTTGTTTTCACACTTCACATGCTCATTCAATTTGGCCATGGAAGACTTTTGCATACATTTACATATACCTACCCACACAAAATTGAGAGCCCATCAAAAAACATTATGCTCATTTATATGAGATAGATCTTCGAATAAAAATAAAAATAATACATGGAATATTAATTTATGAGTGATTTTCACTTCTCTTTTTACCTCATTTTTATGAGAGTGAATCCAAATTCATTGTCTTTCAAGGAAAGAGTTTAAGCTCATGTAGTTGTATATGGATATTAAAATAGTTGAAAATATTAACTCACCTTTATTTATAATACAAAAAAAATGACCGCATTAATAAGATTATTTAAAAATATTTTGTCTCTTCTTCAACAGTGATGGATTGATGTTTTCAATAATTAGTGGGTAGATTGAAGGTGGTTAAAATATTTGAAGATAAATAGAAATTAATTTGAAGATAAATAGAAATTAACCTATTCAGTAATGAATATTACATTGTTCCAATACCACTAGTATCATATGAGGAAGCTAAAATGCAAAGCATTTTCTATTAGTATTTTTAAAATTTCACTCGTTTTCCACGTTCCTATGCAGTAAGTTCACAACTTGTCAATGAGCTCATATCGTAACTTATTAGTGACTCATATCTCTTGACATGTTCAATGACATGAGATCGAGTCCTTGCAATAACAATGAAACTCAATAATATCTTCACTTATCTCATTTAATGTACATTAGAGGTAAATTTCTTTCCTTATATATGTGGGTTTTTATGTGACTCCGATATTCAATCCTACATCCATGAGATAAATCCTAAATTGAAAATCTTAGATAAAAAAAATATTTCTTAGAATAAGAAAATATATCTTATTTAGAATAAATCTTACTCGCACAATGTAAGATTGTTTAAAAAGTTATTAGGCCATTTTTACAAGGAATTTAATAATTTAATTAAAGAATAAATATCCTAACAAATATTGAGAAATAATAAAAATATAATAGTAAAATGTAAAATCTCATAAAGCTTATAAAATTTAATAAAAAAAATTAAGTTCTAATATTCTTTGTGCATTTTTTCCCCTAAATTCGGTTTGTCTTACTATCTTTTTGCTTCCATATTTTTTTTTATTGATCTTATCATTTATTAGTCTGCAAGAAATATGTAGGAAATTTTTAAGAAAGAACGAATGACCATCCCGTTAATCTTGTTTTCACACTTCACGTGCCTCTTCAATTGCTTTTGTCAATTTTCTTTTGCATTTTAACTTTTTCATCAATTGGCAAAAAATTGGTAGATCCTAAAATGCATGTGCGCTTATATTACCTTTTCAGAACACCAAGACGAGAATAAGGGCGGTAATGAGCCGGGTCAGGTCCGGACTTGACTCGGGCAGGGTTTGGATTCGGGTTTTATTTGGTCTGATTTTTTAAAAAAATAAAAAATAAATAAAACATATAAATAAAAAATACATTGACATTATATATAAAGACAATTCACAAATAAATCAAAAGTTTCATTGATAAATTAACAATTTAAATGTTACAAATTAATAAAAATACTACAAACATATTAATATATATATGTTTTTGTTGACAAAAGAAAATCGCCCAGGACGAACGAGTCGATGAGGGACGAAAAGTAATTAGGACGAACATGTACCACACCACATGACGATTTTGCGATCTGGACGACAAAGGAAAAGCACTTAGGACGACTATCACGCGTTGCAGTTGATCTCACGATCTAGTAGTTAGGCAGTAACTACCCACGACCTGGCAGTTCATCAAGTACAGTTTGGCAGTTGGCGGTAACCCCCCACAACCTGGCAATTCACCATGCACGGTCTAGCCATTAGCACGGTTAACTCAGTGGTTGGGTGCGTGATCCAACAGTTGCAAGCATAAGACGTGGGATGACATGAATCAACCAAAGTAAAACCGATCAAACGGTTAACAGAAACTCACTATAAAAAGCTCAAACATGGGAAGAGGAAAAGCCCCCGAAAAAATAAAGACTCAAAATGAGCATTTTATTTTAATTTCTTAGTTTTGTAATTTTAAGACTGTAATTTGTGTGCTTGTGCCCCTTGGAGGCTTATTCACTAATCGAACACTCTTTGCTAGGATTGTGTCTCATGAGGTTTTAACCTTACACGCTTTTTGACGAAAAATTGTGCAAATAGTTATTTTTTTAATTTTGGCCCGGGCCCAAGCCGGGCTTTCATTATAAAGTTCGGCCCGGATATTTTTTACTCCGGACCGGATTGGCTCCGGACTTTTCTACCACATAGTCACGGTGTGATGTGACTTCCCGTCTACCACCACACAAGCGGTAAAAATGAAATTTGTTCAAAAGTTTAGAGTTTTTTTTCACACATAAACTAATGTTGAGAGGGAAAAATGATAATTTCATAAAATAATAAAATATTAAATTGCAAGTGGAGTGGCGGATGATTCGAATTGATCGAAGCACAAGGTGGAGTAGCGGATGATTCGAATTGATCGAAGCACTACAAGGAAATACCATGTGATAGTGACTACCACTACCGTTGACTCCGGTGCTCACTCGCTCTGTGTGTGTATATATAGAGGCATAGAGCTCATTTACATGAGATAGATCTTGGATCGATTCAACAGGATCTTCATCTCTGACTCAATTTTAGCAGCATCTGTCAGGTATTTTCAAGTAACCATTTTTGTTTAATCTTATTATGTCTACTAATTATTTTATTATTAATATTTTTATAATTTTTTAATTAATTCGAAAAATAAAATTCAGTAACTATAAATTGTTTTTGTAGCACAAGTAAATCTAATTTCTGATTGATTTTTTTTTTTAATGGATACAAGAGATTTAGGGAATTAGATTGCTATCCAACTGAAAAAAAAAAAAAAAAAAAAAGGAAATGAACTTGTGGACTGTGGGTTTTGTAGTAGAATGCTAATCTCGGTATTCGTCCCCCTAAAGAGAGGGCATCTAAATAAATAAATAAATTTCTGGGTGTATTTGTTTCTCTGCTTTTCTTTTATTTATAAATACCTGCCCTCACAAAATTGAAAGCCCATCAGAAAGCATTAGGCAAAACTCAAAAGAGTATTGGGATGCATCGCTATATGTGTTTTGATCGCCTTTTTATGATAAAACTTGTACAAATTTTCATCATCCAGAAGAATTATGGAGAAGCTTCAAGTGGCCGGTCAAAAGGGAGTCGTCAACAAGAAGTCCAAAGTTAGATGTGTTGGATATGGCGAGTGCGAAAGGAATCATGCGGTGAATAACGGAGGATCCGCTGTGGATGGCTGCAAGGAATTCATTGCCACCGATGAAAATGGGGATAGTGCTCTTAAATGCTCTTGTTGCGGCTGCCACAGGAATTTTCACAGAATTGTAGAGGAAACTGATAAGGTAGTTTCTGAGAAATATTGAGAACTCTTTTCTTTTTTTGGGTCTCAAATGTAAATCATAAAAGAGCTGTTACATTTTATAATGAAATAATGTTGACAGGAAAGTTTTGATGTGAGGGAACAAAAGGAGAAGAAAAGAAGAAAGAAGAAGTCAGAGGTTTGGGATGATTTCACAATGTCTATAGATAAAGATGGAATGGAATGGGCTATTTGTAAACATTGTAATGGGCAGTTTGATGGTTCGAGTAAGAAAGGAACCACTCATCTCAAAAATCATTTAGAGTCAATGAAATGTCGAGCTAAGAGAAATGGAGGAGATGGAAATGAAGATATATCAACCCAAACAAGAGATTTAGCCACTCTCACTCCTGTTGTTATGAAAGAAAAACTATCTTTGATTGATCTTATCAAACAGAGTTTTGATGAGGACGAAGAGTTTATTGAGGACTGGGATCCATCGGTATTTAATTCCAGAAAGGATGAAATACTCCAAGTATACCAAGAAGAGAAGGAAAAACAGGACAAATTTCTTAGTAATCTCTCTTGTCGTTTTAGTGTAGGCATTTATTCTTGGGATGCTGATAACTTGTTGTTGATGGTACACTATATTGATGATAGTTGGGAATGGCAGAAGAAGATTATTAGTATCATTTCAAGGGAGAATTTTATAGAAGAAACGAAAAAGTCATGTCTGGATTTGAAGATTGATAGGAATATATGCTCTATACGACATGATGGTTGTATAAAAGCTGATGAAGAGATTATTGAAAGTTGGTTTAGTCAACGAGGTTCACTTCCTTTTGCCGGAGTCGGACTTGACTTTCATGGCTTCTCCTTTAAGATTGAATTTTTTACATGCATGTGGGAAGTGAACGAAATTGATGGATTACAGGAGTGTGTTGATTATGGATATAAGACATCATCAAATAATCTGAAGTTGCAACATGCAGTAAATAAGGCGATGACTATGGGCAAGAAAGTCATTTTCATTGATGATCCTTGTTTTTATCGTCGTTTTGAATACCTTAAGCTTGCAGTGGGTATGAAAGAAGCATTTAGTGAGCTGGAGAAAATAGATTCTGATTTCACTTCAATAAATTTAACCAACCAAAAGTGGGATGAGGCAACTGCCACGTTCGAGCATTTCAATGCGTTGGAAAAATTTTATTTCTCCTGGGAAGACTATTTTAGTACTACTATAGTTGCAGATATTTTGAAATTGTTTCGATTCCACAGTAGTGAAGATTGTCAAGTTTGCAAAGATGCCTCATACAAAGAATTGTTTGATGATATGAATATCCAAGTCTATTTGGTCCTAATAATTCTTGATCCACGATTCAAAATGGATATGATACAGCGTTGGTATGAGGAGATTTATGGCAGTGATGCTGATGGCTACCTTGAGAAAACCTTGAAAGATTTTAAAGACGTTTATAATGAATATGCAAGGGAGTCTAGTGAAGATTATAAAATGATGGACGCCATGGGGAGGAGGCCATGCACATCTTCAACAAAGTCAGAACTTGATCTCTATCTTCATCACCTTAAAGTTCCTGCAGTCGAAGGATTTGACTATACTGCTTGGTGGCGTGGCAATGCTCATTCTTATCCTACACTCGCAAGGATGGCTCGTGACTACCTAGCATTACCTATTAACATCAAAAACACATTTGTCGAGGGAAATTTATAATATTCAATACTGCCCTAAAATTGATAAGGGTATTAAATCTGTTTGTTATACTTATGGGATTGCTGTATTTTCAAAGCTGATAAAATAAATAATAATTATGTGATTAGTAAAATTTCTCATTTTCTTTTTGTTTTAGCTACTTATTAATTATATTTTTTTAAAAATCAATCCAAAAAAATAATGACAAATATTGGATAGCTATAAAATAATGAGAGGAACAACTTAACAACAATACTACATTTACACTCTTTTTTTTTTTTAATGTTTATAGTGTATTTTTAAGTGTGTTATTTATCATTGCTCATAACTTAATAATAACAAATAAATAAATAAATAAAAAGAAGAAACAATAGACGTTCAATTATCATCCTTTATCTCATCTAATGTGCATTAGAGGTATATTTCTTCCCCAATATATGTAGAAGCAAATTGTCGAGCTTAGTTTTCGGTAAACATATGGGAATGTGCTACAAATGTATGTATTTAGACTCCAATAAACTTTAGTTTCTTGTAACACATACAAAATAAAAGCTAACTTTAAACATTGAACCAACAGAATCAAGTATATTCTGAAGGCAAGATTCCAAAACAACAAGAGCTGCCACAGAAACATGGCAAGCCCTTAGGCCCCACCCTAATTTCCCCATAGCTAAAAGTTAGCTCTTCACCTGCTTTTATGTCCTTTGAAGCGAAGAAGCAGAGTCGAGGCAGCATAGATCCTGAGCTTCTCACCAGTGTCGTCGACAGATTACCACCATCGCAAGAATGATTAATGAATCGAGCAACGTTTCCGATTCTAGTGGCATCGATATTCATCCTCAAACATGCCTTTCCAGATGGAAGGTGCTCCCTCAAAACTAAAAGCGCGGAAGAGGTTATGTGATTTGATGAACGTTCATCATAGATTTGTTGCCGCCGCCTTGCTTCTTTTGTGGTCAAAACTTCACCTATTATACAAACATCAATTGAAACAAGGTCTCTATAATATACACTATTTTGTTCACAACTATCCAAAAAGTAGATGAAAATGTTTCACACTCAAACAAATTCAAAGCAATCAGTTACGTCTATAATGTTTCATAAACCTGATGGCAAGAATGAGCAGAAAGATCACAAACATCAGCCTAAACAAAAGATATGTATATCGACTAGTGAATGCGATGCGAGTTTATCAATATTTGAGTGAATGCATAACTTGGATTGACAAGCAGCAGATATAATGGTGATTATGACTGTGAGGACTACTGCCTGGTAACACAACTGCAGAGCCCATTTCCTGCCCTAAATCAAATTTATTGGGATTTACAGGGAAGCACATAAAAATTCACTTGATTCGCCCACTCACATTCAAATGCTAACCAGACTCTAGATCATGTATTTTCTAAGAATAAAGTTTCAATATATCGTCAAGCTGACATAAATATTATGCATTTCCTAGCAATTTCTTTTATCACACAACACAAAATACAACTTGAATATAATTTATACCAATGTGTTTTTTTTTTTTTAATATACCCATGACAATCGATTTACTCATACATACTATATTATCCATCGATTAGGCAAATAACCACAAATTGCTCCGATTAGACTAAAAAATAATAATTCAACAAATGGCACAATGTTGTTTTCCAAAAATCACAATTTGAGTCTCATTATATCAAAGAAGCATCAGACATGCAAAATATTGCCACAACAATGTATGTTGTCAAAGACAACAGGTAGGACAAGGCATTTTGGTAGTTCAACCCGCCTCAGTTCCGAGTTTGACCTCCTTCATGATTGGATTTAGTCTCCGTTAATGCTCCACTGTAGGTTTGTACTCGTCATTCATCAGAATCTTATGCATGCAAAATGATGGACTAATGCCTCGAATGTCTGCTATAGTCCAGCCAATGGCTTTCTTGTGTTCTTGTAACACTCTCAACAATTTTTTTCCTGCTCCAATGTTAGCAAAGAAGAAATAATCACAGGTAATTCAAAAAGAGTTTCCTAAGAATGCATACCTGAGATGGCTTGGAAGTAGCTTTAGCTCCAGCTGCGGTGGTTATTCAATCAAGGGTTTAATATGTTCCTTTTTTGTAGTTCCAAACTTTCCATCCGTGGTGTCGATTTGAAGTGAAATGGATTTTCAAGATAGTTGATACATTCCATAATTTCAGCATTAGCTCGCTGTCAGTCATGTTGGTGATGCAAGCTTTAAGTTTATCCGTGAGAATTGTATCAGTATCATGGATGATACTATCTACAACATCAATTCTAAAATATTCCTCTTCTTGTTCATCACTAGGGTTTTTTCATGGCTTTGAAAACATTGAAGGTAACTTCTTGGTCCTGCACTTTCATGGTTAATTCTTCTTTTTGTACATCAATAACAGTTCGACCTGTAGCCAATAATGGTCTCCCAAGGATGATAGGAACATCTTTGTCTTCTTCCATGTCAATGATAATGAAATCTGCTGGGAGAATGAGTTTGTCAACTTTGACCAGCACATCTTCAACTACACCTCTCGGAAATGCGAGCGTTATATCAGCAAGTTGCAGAGAAACTGAGGTGGGCATTGTTTCCCCAATTTATAGTTTCCTGTAAATCGAAAAAGGCATTAAATTAACACTTGCACCTAAATCACATAAAAGCTTTACCGATGTATTGTTCTCTAATGGTGCATGGGACAGTGAAACTGCCAGGATCTTTCAACTTTGGGGGAAGTTTCCTTTGAATGATGGTGCTGCATTCTTCTGTCAATGTTACTGTCTCGTAATCTCTCAATCTCCGCTTTCGTGAAAGAATGTCTTTCATAAATTTGACATAACTGGGCATTTCTTCCAACGCTTCTGCAAATGGAATGTTGATATGTAGCTTTTTGAAGACCTCCAAGAATCGAGCAAACTACTTGTCCGGTTTGTTTTTCTGAAGTCGCTGTGGAAAAGGTGGAGGTAGAGTGATTCTTTCTTGATCTTTTTCATTTGCTTCTTTTTCCTCCATATGTGTAACTGCTTCTTTTGGAATTTCTTCAATGAATGCTTTGATTCCAACATCTTTGTTGATTACAGTACCGCTTTTCAAACTAATGGCTTGACATTGCTCATTCCTTCGGTACCTTGGATTTGGTTCTATGTTGCTGGGAAGATTACCTGGCGGTCTGTAACTCTGAGAATTGGCCAGTTATCCAATTTGATTCTCCATTGCCTTTACAGATGTAGATTGGCTTTGAAACATAGCATCATATGTTGTTTGTTGCTTTTTGAACATCTCTGCAATCCATTCTTTCATTTCTGGTTCTTTTTCAAACTCTTGGCCTTTGTTTTGTTGTTGGAATCCATGTGGTGGATTGTTCTTTTGCCCTGAATTGTTGCTCCATAAAAAATTGGGATGATTCCTCCACCCTGGGTTATAGGTGTTGGAATATGGATTGTTCATCTGTCTGTTGAAATTGTTGACATAATTCACAATATCTTCTTGTTTGTTTGTCTCTAGCGCTCTTCCATATGGTGAACGTATGGCTCCGGCAATGTTTACAACTTGTGTGCTAAGTGTTTCCAGGCATTTGCACATCTACTCTAGCTAGGCATTAACTGCTGTGTTGGCTCCAACTTCATGGATTCCTGCGATTCTTTGGATCATGCTTCTTTCTGTTGGCCACAAGGAATTATTGTTGGCCATTTCTTCAATTCGGTCCCAAGCCTGATCTTCTTTTTTTACCATCAAAGCTCCTCCAGCAGCAGCATCAATTGTGATTTTCATCAGTTCAGAAAGTCCATTATAGAAAGTTTGGACTTGTAGCCACTTTGTAATCTCATGGTGAGTACATTTTCTGAGAAAATCATTGTACATTTCTCAAGCTTCATAAAGAGATTCTGAGTCATATTGCACAAATGATGTGATGTCATTCCTTAGCTTTGCAGTTCTGGCTGGTGGAAAGTACTTTGCAAGGAATTTGGTGGCTAAAGTGTTCCAAGTTATGATGGAACCTGTTGGTAGTGAATGTAGCCAAGCTTTAGCTCTATCTTTCAAGGAATATGGGAAAACTCACAGTCTCATTGCTTCTTCAGCTGCTCGGTTGTAGTTGGAAGTGTCGCAAACTTCCAGGAAGTTGCTGATGTGGGTATTAGGATCTTTAGTTGCATTCCCCCCAAACTGAACTGACTGTTGAATCATCTAAATCCATGTTTTGATGTCACATGCATTTGCTGGTAAGGGAGGAAGTACAATACAGGAAATGAAGTCGTGAACCACCGGAATGGTTCTATCTCGAATGGGAATTGGTGGTGCAACTTCCAAAGGTTCAGGTTCCATGTTGATTAATGCTTCTTGGCCTTCTCGCCTTTCCCTTCTCAACTGTCTGACGGTTCTTTCAATTTCTGGGTCAAGCGGTCGGATTTCAAAGCTTCTGGTTCGTCTCATGTAGTGTTTGAGAACCTGAAACACAAGAAAACGGAAATAATAAGAAAAAGAAAATTAGATACAAGTAACGTATTTAACCCCAAAACTAATAGTGAAAGATAAATAAGTTCCCGACAACGGCGTCAAAAACTTGGTCGGTGCATAATCACACGCATATAACGCAAGCGCACGTATCATTCAAGTAGTATAAAAAGTATCGATCCCACGATGACTTAATACTTAAGCTATTAATTTATGAAGCCAAATTTTTACAAGTATCTAATGGATTGGTTGTTTGTTTGAATGGTGACTTTAAATTTAAAACAAGTAAAAACAACGCGAAAGTAGATTAAGGAAAATTCAATATTAAGAAACTATCCAGGGTTGTGAATCCTTCCAATATCTTTTAAAGATGAAGTAGTTATCGCATGTTTGTGCAATATATTGGTTTACTAACCTGGAACACGAAATTATGCAAAAGCCTTTGTCGATAGTCAGATGCAAATACCCAGTGTAACTCAATTAATCATATGTCTATGTCAACCAAGTTACCTGAATTCATTAAGATTATGTTCTAATTATGACTACCCCCGCCCGACAGGTATATGTCTATCATGTAAGGAAATCTACTAAAGGGTTGTCTATCCTATAAGGAAATCTACTAAATGGTTATCTATCCTCAAGAAAGATCGTGGGCTATTAAGTCTAAGGCTGAAACCTAAAATTTCTTTATCAAGTTTATTTTAAGTTTACCAGATCAATTTTATTAATGGGCAGTTAACAAGAAGCATTAAACATAAGACTTAATAAGTTTACCTTTATATTACCCAAACTATAAAATAACCAATTATAAACGGTGATATTGGATTTCATCACAACCCCATATAACAGACTTAGTTACGACACATATCTAAGGCTAGTAAAAGCTTAAATAAAATAAAAGACTGTTGTGATATTTTTATATCGTACCGCAAGTGTACGGTGTCAAGTTTTAGTATAAATCAGTGAAAGAGTGTCGAACCCACATGGATTGCGTTAACTCGCACTAAGTACTACAATTGATAATCCTAACTTTATTTAGAAAACAAATAATAAAGATTTATAATAGATAAATATACAAATAATAAAATAGGAGGAACTAATACTATAGAGATTCTGGATCCTGATTTCACCTAGCTGTCGCCTATGTATTTGTTATGCCAATTAATCTTTGTTCAGTTATATTATTTATAAGTCAAGACTCCTAAAATATCCACTCCCTCTCTCGAGTGCCGAGTGAAAATATTATCAACTATAAACTTCGATATCTCTATAAAAATCCAATAGTTAACAACTCATTACGATTTGTGATTCTATATTAACGACTTCAAAGGACTACAGATTCTCTCGAACTCTATAAAATCCTAGGTTATATTCTCTAGATCTATTCAAAATCCCCTCTCTCGAGTGATAGATTCTAAACATTCATCATCTCAAATTGTGGCCAGCAATCAAGAAGCATTAAACTCAAAAGAATCTAAATAATTAATAAAACTTCATTACAAAACTGATAAACAAAATACAAGGTTCAAGCATCAATTACATCATTCTCCAGAATTAAGGAGTAAATTCATGACAAAAGATAAAACAATAAATAATCAAGCCACGAATCTAATGGAAATCATTAGAGTTTTAAGAAAGAAATAAGAAGATAAAACCCGAATTGAATCTCTTCCTCTCCGGATGTCACAGCCTTTGTCTCCTCTTGTCGCTCTTCAATCCTCTCATTGGATCTCTAAAAATATTTATTTATGTGTTTTGTGCAGTGTATTAGCCTCTCCTTGAGTGTTGGATGTAATGTTATATTTATAGTTGAGGCAGGGAGTCTTTGGGTGTCATTAGGATTATTAAAAACCATAAAAAGTGAATCCTGGAATGCGCGTGCAACTCTTGTCAAATTGGCGCCATGGCGCTAAACTCCCGGGAAATTGTATGGAAAAATTGGGCTTGAGGCGCCATGGCGCCATTCTTTAATTTAACTGGCGCCATGGCGCCATTCTTTACACATTTGTTGGCGCCATGGCGCCAACAATTACTCATTTCAATCAGGCGCCATGGCGCCCTCTCCTCTGGAAGTTGTATGAGGTTGGCGCGCTGTGGCGCATGTGTAGATCTTCAATGGGCGCCTCTGATAGTTCCCAAAACACGTGCAATAATCCCCAGATCCATGTATTAATGCTCCTATAAATAAAACATAAAATAAACTGTAAATGATATTAAATTACTCGAAATATAACAAAATAATAAGGTAAGGATGCCCAAATAAGTGGGTATAAACCACACTTATCAAAGACATAAAGTAAATTGCTGGAAGTAAATGCTGTGAAAATTAAAAAGGTAAAAGTACAATAAAAGAAAATGTTGGGGGTTAGAGGATCCACTTTTATTACTACTATTTTAGATATCTCCCTTATTATAATATATTAACTTTGTGTGATAATTACCAACCGACCATATGGGCGGTATCGTAATTAAGTCAAATTACTAATTAATTATCAACCGACCAAACAGGCGGTATCCAGCTTAGTTAGGTTAAAACCAATTTCATTAAGTCCAACCGACCATAAAGGCGGTATCCTCATTAAGTCATGTTTTAAATAGTTTATATATTATAATTAAGGGAGATTAATCTAAATATTAGTAATAAAAATTTTACCTTTCACTCCAGGAGAGAGTTACCTCCTCATTACTGAAAAGTAAAGAAAAGAAAGTACTATTGCGTAAAAGTAAAAACTGAAAAGTAAAGAAATGAAAGTATTGTTGCGTAAAAGTAAATAAAATTAAATAGAGAACTGTAAATAAACAAACAAGATACAATCTTCTTAGTATTCTTAATGAATTCCTTAGAAGAAAGTATGAATTATAAATGAAATTTCGGCCCCTATTTGCTTCACGCGTCGAGACGCGCCCTTGATTTGCAACACGTGGCAGACGGCTCTCGGGATGGCGACATATGGCATCGGCTGAATGATTATTTCAATTATTGGCTTTGCGTTGCGATTTATAAGAGTGTTTGTGACATGACGCTGACGTCATTATGACGTAAGCAATGACATGTTCTGTCGACAGCATGTGATGGTGACACGTGTCCTGGCGCACGTTACTAGATTTTCTGTGATGTTGACACACGGCAGGTGCACGTTAGTAGACGGTGCATTTTAGTAAACTTCTCAGATTGTGACAAGTGTCTCGGCGCACGTTAGCGGCATATTTTAGCAGGCAGCGCACGTTAGCACGGCGTATTTTAGTAAACGACGTATTTTAGCAGGAAATTTATATTTTTGCCATTTTTGTCCGTTTCTCACTGTTTTGGTCCCGAATCACCTCCAAAGAGTCCCGGAACCTTATTTATCTACAAAATACCACAAAACATATCAAAATATTCACAAGACTCAAGAAACTATACAAAATCACACAAGATGCAATCCTTAAATTCCTTACAAAAACCTAAGGAAAGCATGAGAATTACAAATGAAATGGCCTGGTATTTATAAAAAAAAACTAAAGGTTTCCACCAATTTCTCCACCAATTGCTCCACCAAACACTCCACCAAACACTCCACCAAACATGTCACAAAACACTCCACCAAACAATCCACCAAACATGGCACCAAACAAGGCACAAAACACTCTTGCATGTTTGGTGGAAGTTTGACAATTTTTATTTTTTATTTTATTAATTTTATATTATATTTTGAAAATGACTATAGTAATTACTCAAAAATATGGGATTATTCATCAATTTCGGCCTTCCAAACTTCAGAATTCGAAAATATTTTGACTTTCAAAGTTGTAGATCTTCGAGTCTTCTTTAATCTTCAACTTGAATCCGCTCAATCGAACATCGGACGAAAACGTTATCGCCAAAATACGAAAATTGCGCAAAATTAGAAATTTTGACTGCACTTCGTGACGCGTATAGTAAAATTTCGTTTTTGATCATTTTTCTTCCGGATTTCATTGTTTTAGCCCCGAGTTGATTCTATTAAGTCCCAATATTATTTTATCTTTAAAATTAAAAAAAAAACACATCAAAACGTTCATAAAACTCAAGAAACTATACAAAATATTAGGTTAAATGAGTGGAAAATAGTGATATAATTACCACTCATCACCAACCTCCAGCAATAAAAGATTACCTACACATAATTAAAATAAAAATACATAAAATTAAATTAAATAAATAGAAATAAATTACAAGAAAATTAAAACACACAAGATGCTTCTTTAAGAGAATTATGGAGAGTTTTTCCCCAAAGAAAGCATTAAAAAATTACAAAGATTGGCTTGGTATTTATAGGCAAATATAAAGGCTTCCACCAATTTCTCCACCAAACACTCTACCAAACATGTCAAGCATGTTTGGTGGAAGTTTGACAATTTCTATTTTCTATTTTTATTTTTATGTTTTATTTTTTTTGTTTTGAAAATGACATTAATAATTACACTTAACACACTTTCAGATTTTTCATCAATTTCAGTCATAAAACTTCAGAATTCGAAAATTCTATGAACGTCAAAGTTATAGATCTTTGAGTCTTCTTTTATCTGGAACTTGAATCACCTCAATCCGATATTGGAATGAAAAGTTATAGCCAAAATACAAAAATTACGCAAAGTTGAAATTTTCGGAATTGTACTTCGTTAGAACGCCATTTCAAATTTCCAACCTCCAAAATCTAAATGTCAAATCCAGTTTTTTGCTATTATTTGTTTCATATTTCATCCTAAATGATTCCATTGAGTCCTGATTTTATTTTATCTATAAATTAAACAAAAAACACATCAAAACGTTCATAAAACCCGAGAAACTATACAAACTATTAAGTAAACGGACGGTAAATATTAATATATTTTTCACTCATCATGAATCAACTAAAAAATCAAATATATAAGTTCTAATGAAAATAAAAATAAAAATAGTACATGCAATATTAATTTATGAGTAATTTTTGTTACGGTTGGTGCTCAGAGTGCCAATCCGGATCGTATTTATGTCCGATTCATAAATACAAACAATTGTATTTTCCATAATATTACTAATTTTAGTGGTAGCACCATTGTCTTTTATACACCTATTCGATCTAATTAAGATTAGTTATCTGATTACGATTGGATCGAAACTGAATATGGTTCAGTGATAAGTGTATATTTGACAAAGACCCTAGGATTTACAATATAGTGTGCAGTTACAATATAGTGTGCAGTTACAACGTGGTTTGTAATTGACATTGAGAAGCGCACTATAAGATGTATATCCTTAAATAAATTTCCTGGTCAAGATTTACTGAAACGGGTCGGTTAGTAAAATCTGCTAAGACCATTACATGTCGTATATCGTGACTTGGTCCGATGGTTTATCCCAGTGAACCTTGAGTCTCGGTAGACTCGTATAGACATGTAGGTGTTTATTTGATAAGACACTGAACGACTCACTGAAGGTTTCCTAATAGATGGTACACCAACGTCAATAGGAACCTTCTCGAGTTGAGCGAGCATAGTGGTCCTTCGACTTGAGATACCACAGTGAGATATATGAGTTATCCTCCACACTTTGATGGTAGTCACGTCAACGATCTATTCATGATCAGACCTCCGCCTGTTTGTTGGGTGTGGATTGATGCTTATGATATCCAGTGCGTATCAAGATAGGATCCGTCAGTCCTGTGTACAGGGCATAGACATCCTCACGTGTTTATGATCTAGTAAATCCATGGCCGTGGTATAACGTCAGAAATCAGTTCTGAGTGTTATTTCGAGATCATAAATTGAAAGTCGACTGTATTATACCGAACGATTTGACGTTCTTATCTATATCCCAGGTATAATACGGATAGCCTGTGACGGAGGGATTATACGTATGCAGTGACCTCGGCTTGTATAGTTTAGTGAGAGTATCCGTGGTCATCATAATCCATGAGTGGGTGGATTATGGACACGAAATCGGATTCCGTGACGGATAAACCTAAACTTAGAGAGTCTCACAATACGAAGTGTACTCGTTGAGCACTTGGGCAACTCGATATGAATAATACGGATTATTCATAATACTTCAACGGATTAATAAGTTAATCCGGATCGTTTAATCGTTAAACGATAACACATGCAATTAGGGGATTTTGTCCGCTAATAATTATTGTGTATTTGTACTTGATACATAATATGATTAGATACACATTAATTATTCGTCAAATGAGATTTTGACACATGCCATAAATATATATATGTATTTGTTATTTATTGTAAATAAAAATACATATATAATAATAATAATAATTACATTAATTAATTATTTTGATATTTAAATTGTTAAATGTTTTAATAATTAATTAATAAAATATTTCATAAATGTTATGATACATGTTCAATTATTATTGGACTTTGTGGCATGTTTTGGATAAACTTTATATGTGTCAAAATGTTATTTGATATTATAAAGTTGTATGCATTTAGTTTGATTAAGTCCAAAAAGACAAAAAAAACCCCTTGACTTCCAATTTCGTTTTTTTATATATAAAAAGGAGGGATTTGATTTTCTCTGTCTTGTCCATCTTCTTCACTCACGAAAATGCATCTCAAAAATGGGTTTCATGGTTTTCAAAATATGTTTGCAAAATTCATGGAAAAATTGAAGGAAATTCAAGAAAAAAGCTTGAGTATTTGGAGATTAAAAGGTAATTCTTCATTCCCTTGAGCTTAGAAACTTATTTTCTTGTTTCTTGAATTAATAGATATGATCTAGGGTTCCTTTAATTCTGATTTTTTGGGGCTTTTAATTGTTGATGATGGATTGGAAGCTTAATGGCATGTGTGAAGTAGTTTTTGGAAATAATTAGAGTAATTATTGTCCAATTTAATCAATTGTTGTAGGACAACTTTGTTGCCATTCTAGAGTGTAATAGCCACTCTTATTATGCCTAGAATTGTTCTAGAGTGATTCATATGTGTGGTGACTTGATTTGGTGTGTTGATTAATTTGTTTAATCTTAGAATTTTGGATTTAAAAGCATGAAATGGTAATTTCGGTTCTGCAGATCAGATCTGCCCAAACTGGAAATTCTGGGATGTTTTGATGTCCTACGAATATTTTGGATGTGTTTTGGGAGTTGGCACAATTTCCGGAAAGTGTTTCCAACTTGAAATAAACGAAAATGGCCAAAAACGGCGTTACCGGGTGGATTTTGAGCCAACCGGGTGATGGCTGTGAAAACAGTGATTCTGTCACTGTTTGGGCAGCCCATGAACTGCCCCGATACTATTGGATCTGACCTTGGTAGTTTCCATAAGTGTCGAGTAGTCGGTTCGGTCAAAAATACGTTTTAGGCAATTTTATGGAAAAATAATTTTCGTAAAAGTTTCGTGACTTTTCACCATATTTATGTTGATATTTGATATTGAATAAAAAGGTTTAGGTGAAATATAAATTAATTATTCATATTAGATATTGAATAATTAATTCGGTATTTTGAAAAAGTTTTAAAATACGATTTCGCCCTAACCCGCGCTTCCGTTGCGCCCAACGCCCTAAAACCCCAACAATTTTGACTTTTTATTTTTTACCCTAATTTTGTGAGAGTGGATCCAAATTCATTATCTTTAAAGGAAGGAGTTTAAGCTCATGTCCTTGCATATGAATATTAAAATAATTGAAAATATTAACTCATCTCTAATTACAGAATAAAAAAAATATGACCACGTTAATCAAATTATTCAAAAACTTTTTGTTTTTCAACAATGATGGATTGATGTTTTCAATAAAGTAGTGGGTAGATTGAAGATGTTAAAATATTTAAAGATAAATAGAAATTAATTTATCCGATAATGACATTTTTTACCCTTGACTTGAAATTATAGATAATAAATTATCGTAAACTTAAAGGGTTGTTACACTAACAACATAATATTATTGTACAGTAAATTTTTTCCATAATGTGCTGCCCGTGGAGTCGAATGCAAAGCATTTTGCTTTAACATTTTTAAAATTTCACTCATTTTCCACATTTTTACGGAAGTAAGTTCACAACTTGTCAATGGCCTCGTAGCACAGCCTATCGATAACTCATGTCCCTTGATATGTTGAATGGCATGAAATTGAGTTCTTGTAGTAGCAATGGAGGCTCAATTATCTTAATTTATCTCTTTTAATGTGTATTAGAGGTAGATTTTTCCCCAATATATACATATTTTTACGATGTTCGAATATCTCATCCTACATCTATGTGTCAAATCCCAAATCTAAAAAGCTAAAATAAAAGGATATTTCTTAGAATAGAAAAATATATCTTATTTAAGACAACTCCCACAATATAAATTTGCTTAAAAAGTTATAAGGCGATTTTTACAAGGAATTATATTAATAACTTAAGTAGGATATAAATGCCTTAACAAATATTGAGAAATAATAAAAATGTAATAGTAAACTTATAACAAAATATAAGGAGTATAAAATTTAATAATAAAATATTAAACTCTAATATTTTTTGCACTTTTTTAAAATTCCAATTTTAATTTGTCTCTGCTATTTTTTGCTTTCATGATTTTCTATTGATCTTATCCTTTGTTAGTCTGCAAGAAATAGGCAGGAAATTTCTAGGAAGGAACAAATGACTATTCCATTAGTCTTACTTTCACATTTCACATGTTCCTTCAATTTTGGCCATTGAAGACTTTTGTGGTCAAAATGATGTTATGCCTAAAATGATGTTGCCGCCGCCTTACTTCTTTTGTGGTCAAAACTTCACCTATTATACAAATATCAATTGAAACAAGGTCTCTATAATATACATATCTTTTGTTCATAACCATCCAAAAAGTAGATGAAAATGTTTCACACTCAAACAAGTTCAAAGCAATCAGTTACGCCTATAATGTTTCATAAACCTGATGGCAAGAATGAGCAGAAAGATCATAAACATCAGCCTAAACAGTAAATCCCAACATCCACTAGTGAATGCGATGCGAGTTTATCAATATTTGAGTGAATGCATAACTTGGATCGACAAGCAGCAGATATAATGGTGATTATGACTATGAGGACTACTGTCTGGTAACACAACTGCAGAGCCCATTGCCTGCCCTAAAAAGATATTCCTTAGAATAGAAAAATATGTCTATTTAGGATAAATCTTACCCGCACAATGTAAGCTTACTTAAAAAATTATTAGGCAAATTTTACAAGGAATATTAATAACTTAATTAAAGAATAAATACACTGACCAATATTGAGTAACAATAAAAAATACAATAGTAAAATATAAAATCTTATATGGCTTATAAATTTTAATAATAAAATATTAAACTATAATCTTCTTTTGCCTTTTATTCCCAAATTTGATTTTTCTCTACTATCTTTCGTTTTCATGATTTTCTATTAATCTTATCCTTCATTAGTCTATAATAAATTGGGAGGAAATTTCTAAGAAAGAACAAGTGATCATCCCATTAGACTTGTTTTCACACTTCACATGCTCATTCAATTTGGCCATGGAAGACTTTTGTATACATTTACATATACCTTCCCACACAAAATTGAGAGCCCATAAAAAAAATGCATTATGCTCATTTATATGAGATAGATCTTGGAATAAAAATAAAAATAAGACATGGAATATTAATTTATGAGTGATTTTCACTTCTCTTTTTACCTCATTTTTATGAGAGTGGATTCAAATTCATTGACTTTCAAGGAAGGAGATTAAGTTCATGTAGTTGTATAGGGACATTAAAACAGTTGAACATATTAACTCACCTTTATTTACAATACAAAAAAATATGACTGCATTAATAAAATTATTTAAAAATATTTTGTCTCTTCAACAGTGATGGATTGATGTTTTCAATAAACTAGTGGGTAGATTGAAGGTGGTTAAAATATTTGAAGATAAATACATTGTTCCAATACCATTAGTAAGTGTGGTAATTTGGGTCAGGATTCGTTTATTCGTTCGATTCGATTCGCTTTAAAGCGAATGCGGGTTTGAAAAAATGAATTCGTTTAATAAATGGGTCAATTCAATCGAACACGAATTTAAGCTCATTGATTCGTTTATTCGTTTAGGAATCGTTTTATTATTTTTATTTACTAGTTCTTGTTAATTTTCAATTAAGATTCGAGATTATAGCTAATTATCATAGAAAAATTAATATTTTCAATATTTGGTGAATATTTTTAGTAAATATATTAATTACATATTTCATATGTATATATTTATGAAGAATTAATGTAAATCAAGTGTGGTAAATTATTTTATTAAATAATATCATTGACTAAACGAATAAACGAATATTCGTAAACGAATCGAATACGAATCCTGATATTAGGTTATAATATTCTTTGGGTCTTTTTTCCCCTAAATTCAGTTTGTCTTACTATCTTTTTACTTCCATAATTTTTTATTGATCTTCTCCTTTATTAATCTGCAAGAAATAGATAAGAAATTTCTAAGAAAGAACAAGTGACCATCCCACTAGTCTTGCTTTCACACTTCACTAGTCTTGCTTTCACACTTTACGTGCTTCTTCAATTGCTTTTGTCAAATTTCTATTGCGTTTTAACTTTTTCATCAATTGGCCGAAAATTGGTAGGTCCTATTATGCATGTGCGCATTGACTCGGGTTGGATTTGGATTCGAGCTTTATACGGTCCGAATTTTTTTTTTAAAAAAAATTAAAAATAAAAATATATAAATAAAAAATACATTCACGGAAAGACAATTTATAAATAAATCAAAAATGAAGTATACTACAAACATATAAAAATATATATACGTTTTTTTTTTTAGCCCGGACTCGAGCCGGACTTTCATTATAGGATCCGGCCCTGATATTTTTTACCCCGGATCGGATCCAGACTTTTATGCCACCCGTTGACGAGTCACTGTGTGATGTGATTTCCCGTCTACCACCACACTAGCGGTAAAAATGAAATTTGTTCAAAATTTTAGAGTTTTTTTCATACATAAACTAATCTAAAATATTAAATTGCAAATGGAATAGCGGATGATTCGAATTGATCGTATATATAATTATATAGAGGTCATAAGGTCATAACAAATATAGCATTACTCTCATTTCCACAATTCTAGCAGCATCTGCCAGGTATTTTCAAGTAACCATTTTCATTTAATCTTATTATATCTACAAATTATTTTATTAGTAGTATTTTCTTAATTAATTCGAAAAATAAAATTCAGTAACTATAAATTGTTTTCTGTAGCACAAGTAAATCTAATTTCTGATTGATTTTTTTTTTTTTAATGAATACAAGAGATTTCGGGAATTAGATTGCTATCCAACTAAAAAAAAAAAGAATATGAACTTGTGGACTGTGGGTTTTGTAGTCGAATGCTGTAATCTCGGTATTCCTCCCCCTAACACTACAAGAATTAGACCATTTAGCGTCGAATTGTTTCGACGCCATAACTTACTATTTCGACGCAAATGATATTTAGCGTCGAAAAAATTAGACGCCAACAATGGACGATAAAATGTCGACGAAAACCACTTTTAGCGTCGAAATAATTAACTGCGACGCTAAAAAACAGTATTCTGCGTCCAATTTATTTCGACGCTAAAGTTAAATTTTCGACGCTAATTGTATATTTGGCGACGAAATATATCGACGCAAAAATTTAAACTTTTAGCGTCGCAAGGTGTCGACGCTAAAGTATATTAAAAAAGTATTATATGTAAGCTTATAGCGACCATGTTTTTTACTATTAGCGACGAAATATATCGACGCAAAAATTCAAACTTTTAGCGTCGAAAAATGTCGACGCTAAAGTATATTTAAAAAGTATTATATGTAAGCTTTATAGCGACCATGTTTGTTACTATTAGCGTCGAAATATTTCGACGCTAAAGGTCACTTTTAACTAGTCGACGCTAACATATATTTAAAAAGAAATATATGTACGCTTACAGCGGCCATTTTGTATACTATTAGCGTCGAAATATTCGACGCTAAAAGTAAATAATTTATTTTCTTAAAAATTAGTAATTTACTTATTTTTTGGTCTAAAATATTTAATTTAGTTGAAAAAAAATGTAATTAATGACGAAATATTATATTGAAATTTGTTTTAGAAAAAAGAAATATTATATTAAATATATTTGTTCAAAATGTTTATACAAAACTAAATATAAAATTAATTGCTACTGTGATGGGGGACGCTCGAGCCCGATGCACCATGACTCATTGAGGCCTCGAACATCTGACGGAAAGCCATCAGTTGCTGTTCCAACTGCTCCATCTTCTTCTCGTGGTCCACCATCTTCTTCTCGTGGTCCACCGTGACCTGTTGTAGCTTCTCCTTAGTCTGTTGCAGCTCGTCTCGGGTGCTGGCTAGGTCGTCTTTGGTGGTGACTAACTCGTCTCGAAGAGAGACATTGCCCGAATTACCACTATTGCGTGCAGATGACGTTGGCTTCTTACGAGTGCCAAGACCAACGTTGTAAGCTGTCTGATTCTTGAAAACCAATTGCGACAGCTGCTCATCTGGTATGGGGTCGGTCCCTGTCTCCTGAGTTTGATGTTGGAGTTCCATCATTTCGTTCTGTTTCAAAAAATAAGTTAATATTAGAATTTGAGAAAAAAATTTAACATATATAATATTAATTATTTTATTTTAAAAACTGAAACTTACATAGCAGCGTTCGGCTTCTTCATTTATCCATTTATTCTTGTCATTGTAATGCGTCACACGGAAAAAATCTGGAAATGATTGCACCTCACATGTGCTACTCTGTTATAAACATAAAATAAATTCAATATTATTCCAGATAGTAAAAACAATTAACTGTTAAATTTTACGTTAGGATATATTTACCTCAGAATGTTCGGCACGATGTTGGATAAATGGCTTCGAACCTCCACGGTGGTTAAAACGCAAGTGACTTCGATTTTCCGCATTTGCGTGACATTTATCCTGTATTCACGAACACTGTAAGTACCGAAAACAAAGACAATTATAAATTTCCGTTTATTTCAAAATTTACCTCGTGTTTTTTGCTCGACCAAAGCTCACATAAAAATGTCCAGTCTTGTTCCTCTATAAAATCAGGTTTGTGTTGTGGAGCATTTGAAGGTCCATGTTCGTCGAATATTGGTTTCAAGACTTTTGTTCTATAATCTTTATAACTTTTCCCCATGTGGTAGTCAATATATTGTTGGACATTCACTTGGGTCAGATCGAAGTCGAACCATTCCTACATGAAAATTCGAGTAAAAATAAGTAAAAAATAAAAATGTTAAATAACAAACAATATCGAAAACTTACAAGTAGCGAAGGGAATAGCTGGTTCAGTTTCGTCTCCCACGGTATCTTTCTCCAAGATACGTAGCTTTGGGGAGCTTCATATCGAGCTGTAGCTCCTATGGCTGTATTAAACGCTGAATTATGTTGTCCGACTTGAGTGTGTCCATCATCTGATATCTCTATCCGGATACGACCGTGAGCCTTAACGTACTTAGCCAACCCCAGGCCACGGGTGCGTCCTCGACCCTTCACTGTACTGGACTCACCTGTGCTAGCAGAGAAATCACCAGGGCCAGTTGCCCTTGCTGATGTAGATGGAGTCGCGGTAGCCCGTTTGCGATTGCCCGGTGCCATCTGCAAAACCCGTCGCATTAGCGTCATCAAATTCCAAAATTCTTATACATATACATACATATCCATACAAGTCAATACAACTTAACAAAAGCGCTTATAACATCGAATGCTCACTTTCGTTTTCAAATTCATTCATTTCACATATGCATTCATTATCCATATAATCTACGAGTTCCATCATACACGTTTTAGGGATACACAGTCACACACTCAATGGGATACATATAACCAACCACGAAGCAGACAATCACACGACTTCTCATGCACACGTTCGTATGGCGTTCACGAACGCGTTCGAACGGACCAATTCCAGTGAGCTCACGTTCGTGTTGCGTTCTCAAACGCGTTCGAACGGACCAATTCCAGTGAGCTCACGTTCGTATGGCGTTCTCGAACGCGTTCGAACGGACCAATTCCAGTGAGTTCACGTTCGTATGTCGTTCTTTAACGCGTTCGAACGTAAAATGGGTGTTCGAACATATTAAAGAACGACATACGAACGTGAACTCACTGGAATTGGTCCGTTCGAACGCGTTCGAGAACGCCATACGAACGTGAGCTCACTGGAATTGGTCCGTTCGAACGCGTTTGAGAACGCAACACGAACGTGAGCTCACTGGAATTGGTCCGTATCAAACAGTTATAATTAACCAAAGAGGGCACAAATTCAAACTTAACATTATATAAATATTAACCAAAGATGATGATGATTTTGAAGACGAAACAGCAATTGCTGCTGTTCTTGGGCAAGAACAGCAGCAATTGCTGCTGTTCTTGCCCAGAATCCATCATTCTTCATCATCATCAATCATCATCAATTTCATCATCAAAATAATTCATCTCAAATTCATCAAATTCATCCTCATAAACAATTTTAAATCAACAAAGGAGACTTACCTGTTGATTTCCTTCGTTCGTCACTGTTGGAGAATGAGAAATGAGTTTTTGCTTCTGAGCCGAGGAAGAAGGAGGCACTGGTTTTAGGGATTTAAAAGACATTTAGCGTCGAAATAATTGACTTTTAGCGTCGCAGTAGTCGACGCTATTTGTTAGGCGGGTTATTGAAAAATTAGGTTTTTTTCCGGGAAATTTAATTTTTAATTAGCGTCGACATACTATATTCGACGCTAAAGTAGAGACATATAGCGTCGAAATATTGTATTCGACGCTAAATTAAAGATATATAGCGTCGCAAATTGTATGTCGACGCTATTTGTTAGGCGGGTTATTGAAAAATTAGGTTTTTTTTCCGGGAAATTTAATTTTTAATTAGCGTCGACATACTATATTCGACGCTAAAGTAGAGACATATAGCGTCGAAATATTATATTCGACGCTAAATTAAAGATATATAGCGTCGCAAATTGTATGTCGACGCTAAATGTAAGACATATAGCGTCGAAATAGTATTTCGACGCTACATAAAAATTAAATTTCCCGGAAAAAAACCCAAATTTTCAATAACCCGCCTAACCATTAGCGTCGAAGTAATTGACATTTAGCGTCGATTACTTCGACGCTAAATGTCCTTTACATCCCTGCAACCAGTGCTTATCTTCTTCCTCGGCTCAGAAGCAAATAACTCATTCATAACATAGTTATACTATTAATCATTACGTTAATATTTCAACAATATCTAAAGAGTAATTAAAATCAACAACCATACATTAATCCATAAAATTATTCATCCATCACAAAATACTGTAACTTCATAATTAATCACTATTATCGTCGGTATTTGAGGATTCGTGACTGGAATCGAAGTCATCTTCAGTGTCAAATTGTTCTTCACTTGCTACTTCAACGCTCACTTCAGAATGAGGAATTAGCTCAACGTCTGTACTAGATCGAGTTAATGTTATATTTTCAGGAACGTTGACAGTTGGTCCAACAAATATCTGTTCAGGAACTTCAAAATTGCCGGAGACTTCTTGTGTTTCATCTGATATGTCAACTCTATCTTTCTCCTGCGTGTCCCAAATGGCCCTATGTTGTAACTTTTCTACCACCATCCATCCAGTTCCTAACTTAGGATCAGGTATATATATCACTGAACGTGCTTGCGTACAAAAAATGTATGGATCATTCTTGTACCAACAACGTTGAACATTAATTGACGTGAGATGATTACTAACTTGAATTCTCCTCTTTCTGGCATTAGTGTCAAACCACTTACATTGGAATAGCACAGTATGTCGTCTGGGTCGATATACGAACTCAATGACCGATTGCAATACGCCGTAGAAGTCAATTACATCTGAGCCGTGTTCTCCTTGGACTACAATTCCAGAATTTTGAGTCACATGATTAACATCTCGCTGTTCGGTATGAAATCTAACTCCGTTGACAATACATCCACTGTACTCATACGCCTGCATTTGAGGCCCATAAGCCAAAGAAACCAACGAGGATTGCGAGTCCAATTGACCATTTTCCACTTGATTAATAATCTGACAATGAAATATATGTGTTAATATAACAAACTGAAATGTCTAATGTTAGGATCAAAATAAATATAAAATATTATAACTTACAGTTGTCTCAAACCATTTAGGAAATTCTTTTTTGTGGGTTTCATCAACATTATGGTCACCAGCAATTTGTAGCATTGTTAGATGTTGCCTACAATAAATTATCACGGTTAATGTATGGAAAAAATTCAGTAATGATGCACCAGAAGAACTTACGTTAAATACGGTTGCACTTCATCACAATTACTCAATATAAACCAATGCGCACGTTGAACTTCCTGACGGGTTAGTAATTTGACACCTACTGCCCCAAATGGTCTGTAATTTTGACGGAACACTGTGATCTCTTGGCTATTACTTGCATCTCCATCATAGTTTCGTGGCCGACGATTGAAATGAGTTTCAATATTCTGCATGTACATCGAACAAAATGTTATTGCTTCATTTATTATAACAGCTTCAGCTATTGAACCTTCAGGTCGTGCCTTGTTTTTGACATATTGTTTGTAATCTCCCAAAGCTCTGCAGATATGACAACAAGTTTGCATTAACACTAAATTATATGCAAAAAAAAACGGTTACAAATTTTCTTATATAAAACTGTATATATATATATATATATATAGTACCTCTCAATGGGATACATCCATCTGTAATGGACAGGACCTCCCTTTCTAGCTTCATCCGGTAAATGCACAGCCAGATGTACCATGACATCAAAGAAAGCGGGTGGCAAAATTCGCTCCAGCTTGCATAGGATTATCACGATTCCTCGCTCAAGGTCGTCAATAACAGATGTGCTTAATGTCCTCTGACACAATTGTTTAAAGAAGCCACATAGATCAAGTACGGCGTCGCATACATTCGGGGGGAGATAAGGTCGAATGCCAACAGGAAGGAGAATCTCGAGCAGCACATGACAATCGTGACTCTTTAATCCCGTTATTGTATCATCTCTGACCCAACGCCCAATATTGGATGCATAATTATCAGGGAATTTAACCATTTTCAGCCAATCACAGAATGATTTTCTCTCCGATTGATTGAGCACATAACTAGCAGGAGGCTTAATAAAACCTCGAGAGGAGTCTTGTAAATGCAATTCACTGCGAATTCTAAGATCTTGTAGGTCCAATCTAGCATTTACAGTGTCTTTTGTCTTACCCGGAATATTGAATAGTGTACCCACTAAACTCTCACAAATATTTTTCTCTATATGCATTACATCCAAATTATGTCGCAAACTCAGAGTCCCCCAATATTCTAACTCAAAGAAAATACTTTTTCCTGTCCAATTCAACTCTTCAGGTAACCGTTTTCGATTTTTATCTCTATTATTAGGATGTTTACCTGGTGTGCTGTCTTTGAGCTGTTGATGTTGGCAAAGTATGTCAAATGCAGACAATCGACTGGGCTTACTCTGAGGTTCATGTTGCCCGTTAAATAATTTACTCCTCCGCCAAGGATGACTCGACTCAAGAAATCTCCTGTGCCCCGTGTATCCGATTTTATTCCGTAATCGTTGCGAAGGTGTATGATCCGCACAAACTGGACATGCCATGTATCCCTTAGTGCTCCATCCAGATAATGAACCATAGGCTGGAAAATCATTAATGGTCCATAATAATGCGGCATGCATCTGAAAATACTGCTCTGAAGCTGCATCATAGGTATGCACACCCACATTCCATAATGTTTGTAACTCCTCGATCAATGGTCTCAAGTAAATATTTATATCTTTACCAGGTGAACGTGGACCAGGGATAAGCAATGACATAAACATGAACGGATCCTTCATACATTTCCATGGAGGTAAGTTATATGGAATGACAATAACGGGCCAGATGCTATAAGAGTTGTACATATTCCCAAATGGGTTAAAACCATCAGAGGCAAGACCTAACCTGACATTACGGGGGTCCTCAGCGAAACGGGGGTACATGTCATCAAATTCCTTCCATTCGGTTCCGTCCGCAGGATGTCTAAGTATGCCCTCCGCACCGATCCTCTTTTCATGATGCCACATCATATCAGTCGCTGTGTGTCGTGACATGAACAATCTCTGCAGCCTGGGCGTTAAAGGGAAATATCGCAATATCTTTTGAGGCACTTTCTTCCCCATACCACGGACTTTGTACCGACTTTCACCACATATCGGACAATGTTCAAGTGATTCATACTCGGCACGAAATAATACACAATCAAACTTACAAGCATGAATGGATTCATACCCCATTCCCAGATCACGCAACATTTTCTTTGCCTCGTAGTACGACTTAGGCAATTCGCTTCCAACCGGTAACATTTGGGCCAGTAACTCTAACATCATATCGATACTTTTGTTGGTCATTCTGTTGATCACTTTAATGTGTAATAATTTCACAACGAAATTCAAGATCGACATTCCAGCACCTTCGAATGGAATTTTTTTGCCTCATCAAGTAGTTCACTAAATAAATTTTGATCATTTCCACTTAACACTGGCATGTCGCCACTAACACTATGACCAAGTTGTGGACCTTGTAAGTCATGCAAAATATCGGCGATATCATCGTTTGCAGGTTGATTGTAACTACTGCTCCCTTCGCCGACATCAAAAAACCGTGACTGAGAATGATACTGCTCACCGTGATAAATCCACGTACGGTAAGTGGGTGATATTCCTGGCATGTATAAATGATTATGAACTTCATCTAACCGCTTCCTTTTCCTATTCAAACAATTTGCACATGGACAACGAACACGACCTTCTGCATCAATGTGTTGTTTTGCGACTTCCATAAACTCAGACACTCCATTACGATATTCAACACTCAATCTATCCAGAGAGCTCATCCAATTTCTATCCATTTCAGCAGAATACCTAAATAATAATATAATTATTAGATATCATTTTACATTGGAATCAACATTACTAATTCAGTAATACTTAATATAAGCATAATATATATATATATATATATATATTTGGTTGATAAATTAATTAAATAGTTTACAGAAAAATTCTATTTTGTTAATTAATATACTTACTCTACATATATGAATCATAAATCACTAACAAACAGCATATAAACAACATATATAATCATAAAAATTGAAAATAATAAAGAAATATGAAAGAAGATTTACCTTTTGGAAATTGATTACAATTTTATTGAAAATTTTTAGGAGAGATGTGAGGCTGCTGTAGAGGAGAAATTCTCAGATTTCAGAGGATTTTTACGAAGAGAATGAAGAAGAAAAACAAGGGGGGAGAAGGGGTGTCGACCTTCTGTTTTTTAATCTATCTTTAGCGTCGCATTTAGTATTTCGACGCAATTGTTTCCGTTTTTAGCGTCGAAAAGTTTTTCGACGCTACATGTTCCATTTTTAGCGTCGCAAAACGTTTTTTTCGACGCTAAATATAAAAAATTAGCGTCGGATTAAATTTAGACGCGAAAGAATCAAGTTCTGTCGTTCGAAGCTTCATAACTCTTTAGCGTCGAACAAATATTCGACGCTAAAAGTATTATTTTGGCGTCGAATATTCAAAATCGACGCTAATTATATACGTTTTTAGCGTCGACACCGTTTTGTCGACGCTAAATATCAAACATATAGCGTCGAATTAAATTTAGACGCGAAAGAATCAAGGACTGTCGGTGGAAGCTTCATAACTCTTTAGCGTCGAACAAATATTCGACGCTAAAAGTATTATTTTTGGCGTCGAATATTCACATTCGACGCTAATTGTTTCCTTTTTAGCGTCGAATGTAAATTAGACGCGAAAGAGTCAAGGATTTGCCGGTGGAAACTTCATACACCTTTAGCGACGATATATGTTCGACGCTAAAAGTTAGTTTTGGCGTCGACTCCGTGTTTCGACGTTAATAGTGCAATTTTTGGCACCATAAATTATTGCAATAATATAATTATTCAGCGTCGAATATTTGTCGACGCTAAAGGTCTGTTTTTAGCGTCGAAACTATATTTCGACGCTAAAAAATTAATATTCTGCGTCGAATTTTTATTCCGTCGCTAAAAACATGACATATAGCGTCGAAACTAATATTCGACGCTAAAACTAACTTTTAGCGTCGCATATTGTTTCGACGCTAAATATTTGGACGCTAAAAGCCATAATTCTTGTAGTGTAAAGAGAGTGCATCTAAATTTTTGTTTTTTAAATAAATAATTAACTTTATCGGGGTATTTGTTTCTCTGTTTTTCTTTTCTTTATTATACCAAACTTTTTGAGTATGGGATTGCATCAGTAAGTCTATGGTTTTGACGCCTTTTATGATAAATTTGTACAAATTTTCAAACATCCAGCAAGAATTATGGAGAAGCTTCAAGTGGCGGTCAAAAGGAGTCGTCAATAGAATGTCCAAAGTTAGATGTGTTGGATATGGCGAGTGCGAAAGGAATCATGCGATGAATCCCGGAGTATTGTGTGGATGGCTGCCAAGGAGTTCCTTGCCACCGATTGGGAAAATGGGGATAGTGCTCTTAAATGTCTTGTTTTGCGGCGTCCAGAATTTTCACAGAATAGTAGACTGGAAACTGATCGGTAATTTCTCGAATGAGAAATATTTATAAACTCTTTCTTTTTTTGGGTCTCAAATGTTAATCATAAACAGAGCTGTACATTTTATACTTGAAATCATGTTGACAGGAAAGTTTTGGTGTGGGAGAACAAAAAGAGAAGAAAGAAGAAAGAAGAAGAAAGAAGAAGTCTGTTGGGTGTGCAAACAAAGTCCCAAGTCCCACATGGTTAGATATGGGGAAGATCATGGGTATATAAGGATGTACATGTATCTTCATGGTATGAGGCCTTTTGGGTATAACCCAAGAGCAAATCCATGAGGGCTTAGGCCCAAAGTGGACAATATCATACCAATGTGGAGATAAGTGGTGTCATATGTTCCTTACAGTGGTATCAGAGCCATGCCCCGGAGTTAGCCATGTGGATGAATCCTCGGAATACCGAACAAAGGTGGTGAGCCCCGATCGTGATCCGTGAGTGCTCGGTTAGACAGGCGGTGTGCTCTGGTCTTATGGAGTGGACGGGGATGAATGATCGTTTGAGGGGAGGCTCAGTTGTCCTTTGTGGTCCTTTGTTCGAGGGGAGGATTGTTGGGTCTCAAAGTCCCACATTGGTTAGATATGGGGAAGATCATGGGTATATAAGGATGGACATGTATCTTCATTGGTATGAGGCCTTTTGGGTATAACCCAAGAGCAAATCCATGAGGGCTTAGGCCCAAAGTGGACAATATCATACCAATGTGGAGATATGTGATGTCCTTGGTTCCTAACAGTGGTATCAGAGCCATGCCTCGGAGTTAGCCATGTGGATGAATCCTCGGAATACCGAACAAAGGTGGTGAGCCCCGATCGTGATCCGTGAGTGCTCGGTTAGACAGGCGGTGTGCTCTGGTCTTCATGGAGTGGACGGATGAATGATCGTTTGAGGGGAGGCTCAGTTGTCCTTTGTTCGAGGGGAGGATTGTTGGGTGTGCAAACAAAGTCCCAAAGTCCCACATTGGTTAGATATGGGGAAGATCATGGGTATATAAGGATGTACATGTATCTTCATTGGTATGAGGCCTTTTGGGTATAACCCAAGAGCAAATCCATGAGGGCTTAGGCCCAAAGTGGACAATATCATACCAATGTGGAGATAAGTGGTGTCATATGTTCCTTACAAATTGTAAAATGTGAAGCCCTTGTCATCCGTTGGATGAGGGTCACATGGCACAATCCTTGCCGTTGTCCCAATTACCTTTATTTGCTCATCCTATATAAAGCCACTTAGGTTGAGAATTAGAGAGAGTTTTCATTATTTGTATTCCCTTAATAATTGGCTAAGTGTTTAAGCCCTATTCCCTAAGTCCAAGTTAGTGTAATCTTCAATTAGGAATTTGAGAGATTGTCACTTTTAGAGATTAGGGTTCTTTGTGAGATTTGGGGAATTACAATTTGTAAACGGATTCAAGATTCCGTGTGTAATCTTGAAATTGATTAGTGCAGCGAGCTCCCTATTCCGGAGTTCAACGTGGATGTAGTCGGGAATTTTTTCCGGCGAACCACGGTAAAAATCGTGCATTCTTGATTGATTGATTTGACGATTTTGCGATAAAACTTAACAATTGGTATTAGAGCCCAAGATCAGTGGGCCGAAGAAAAATTGGTGATCAAGAAGCCCAAGATCGAGCTGCTTGGTTTGGGCGGCAAAAGGCAGAGGTTAATTGGAGGTGGGCCGTGAGAGGTTGATCGACAGCCCAAGACTCAGCCTGTGCGATTTTTGGCGGCAAAAGAAGCAAAAGCCAAAATCCCTAATTGGCCTCTGCAACAAAGACTGAAGCCACAGACGAAAGCAAGAAACAAGATCAAGAAGAAAAAATCCCTAATTTGTCTCTCCACCAAATTTAAAGTAACAGAGCAACAGAGACGAAAGCAAGGAAACCCTAATTCTGGTTAAATTGAAGTCACGGCCAAAAGAGAGAAGGCTAGTGACCAAGATCAAGATCCACACGCCTGAGATCAAGAAACCCAAAAAGACGCAGGGGCATCAAGTTTTTTTTTGAAAATTCTTTGAAGGCCACGGCCAAAGACAAAACAGGGGTAGCCGATTCAAAGAAGCAGGGCAACAAGAACTCAAATTGAAAGAGCAAGATTTAAATCCGTCAAATTGAAGACGACTGCCAACAAAGACGCAAGGCAACAAGATTTGAAAAATTTGAAGAACAGAGACGGTCGACTAAGACCCTAAGAACGAAGCCATCGACGAAGAAGAACCAAAAATTTGAAGAAGACCGACGGCAAAACCTAGACGAATTGATCAAGAACAAGATCCCTTTGCCGAGAAGCCGAGTGCTGTTTGACTGCTTAAAACACTGTGTGGCCTACTTGTGTTGTTGGGTGATTAGGAGTCATGTGTTAATTGGGTGATTGATTCCTGAGTGTATAACTGTCTCGGCAACACTTGTTCTCTGAGTTGTAGTTCTGTCTAGCCGAGTGCTGTCTGGGTGTTGAGATTGCTATTTGGAATTCTGTGTGTTGGGTGAAGAGGCAGTGAATTGCCGTGTGTTCTGGGCGAAATTGGAGCAGTGAATTGCCGATTGTGATTAGGCAATTTGGTTGTGTAATTGCCGAATTGATTTGGAAGTTGGAGGCTTAGTCGATTGGGTGATTAGGTTGTTGTCGTGTGTGGGCAGTTTGTGTGACTGTTGCCGATTGCAGTTTGAGGGAGTTTGATACTGTGAGAGTTTTTGCAGTAGAATCAGGGAAGTAAAATGTCGACTATGAGACTCGACATTGGGATTTTTGACGGGAAAGGGGATTTCACTACTTGGAAGAAGAAGATGAAAGTCCTGCTTTCTCACCACAAGGTGGCATTGGCACTGGAACCGGATCCAGAAAAGTGGCCAAAGATGGAAAAGGAAGCAAAGGACGAAATCCTGGAAGAGGCTTACAACCTGATTTTCCTTCACCTTGGAGATTCGGTCATCAGAAAGGTTGATGGAATGGACACTGCCATACAACTCTGGGGTAAACTCGAATCTCTTTATTCTGTTATTTCTGCACCAAATTTAGTGTTCTTAAAGGGTAATTTGTTTAATTACAAGATGAATACTAGTAAGTCGATTGATGATAATTTGGATGAATTCACGAAAATGACTCAAATCCTTAAAGGAACTGACCAAGCCCTAGGAGACTCTAGCGAAGCTATGATTCTATTGAATGCATTGCCTGATGAATATAGTGTCGTTAAGAACTCTCTACAGTACACAGGAGTTGTACCTAGGCTAGACTTGGTGATATCTGGTATAAGGGCTATAGAGAGCTAGAACTTAGAACCAGTAGGAGAGGAGGAGCGAACTTATTCGTGAAAGGTAAAAATGAAAGGAAATATAATGGTCCTAATATCATCAGACTAGTAACCAAGAACCTAAAGGCAAGAAAAAGAACAAACAGGATAAGAATAAAGATAGTGACAAGAAGTGCTATCATTGTGGAAAGATGGGACACCTTAAAAGGAATTGTTATAAGTTCCTGAGGGAACAGGAAAGAAGGCAGCGCCACGGTGGCTGCCGAAAAGGAGTCGATGTGCCTTTCTGAGGCATTGACTGTGTGTAGGAATCACATTAGTAGAGAATGGATTCTCGATTCCGGGTGTCCCTTCCACATGAGTCCGTATAGAGACTGGTTTGTCAACTTTAGAAATTCAGATCAAGGCACTGTGTATATGGGTAATGACAATACCTGTAGGATACAGGGAGTTGGGGACATAACTCTTAAACTTCATGATGGTAAAGTTAGGATTCTTACTGACGTTAGATATGTACCTGACTTGAAACGGAACCTGATATCACTAGGAACACTAGATGAATTAGGTTTCACATATAAGGCACATAATGGGAACATGCACATATCTAAGGGTAAGAAACTGATCCTAACTGGTTATTAAGAGAAATGGATTGTATGTTCTAAATGGCCAACATGTATTCTCGGATAAACCCATTTATGCTTTGACTTCTAATGTTGATATGACTAATATGGGCACTTGAGACTTGGCCATATAGGCCAGAAAGGAATGCAGGTACTCAGCAAGCAAGGACAATTTGGAAAGTACCAGTTGAAGCCACTTGAGTTTTGTGAGATCTGTGTGTTGGGCAAACAGCACAGACAGAGCTTCCCAACTGGAATTCACTTGTCAAAGCGAGTTTGGAGTATCTTCATTGTGATTTGTGGGGACCAGCAAAGGTCCAGACACATGGGGGTAAGAAATATTTCCTCTCTATTGTTGATGACTACAGTAGGAAGGTATGGACATTCTTACTAAAATCAAAGGATGAAACTTTGACTAAATTTAAAGAATGGAAAGTATTGGTAGAAAATTAAACTAGTAACAAAGTAAAGGTCTTGAGAACAGATAATGGCTTAGAATTTTAATACTGAGTTTGATCAATACTGTACTAGTGAGGGTATCCTGAGACATAGGACTGTTAGAAACACCCCTCAACAGAATGGAGTTGCGGAAAGAATGAATAGAACCTTATTAGAAAAGATCAGATGTCTTTTATTTTCTTCCGAACTTCCGAGGGCCTTTTGGGGTGAAGCCCTCAATACTGCTACTCATTTGATTAACCTTAGCCCTAATAGTTCAGTTTAGTTTAAGACACCAGAGGAAATCTGGTATGGTAGAGCTCATAAGCTTGCACACCTTAGAGTATTTGGCTGTGAAGCCTATGTTCACCAGTCCGTAGGTAAACTTGAACCGAGGTCAATCAAGTGTGTTTTCCTAGGATACCAAGAAGGGACAAAAGGGTATAGGTTATGGGAAAGGGAGTCACCTGGAGTCAAAGTCATAGTTAGTCGGGATGTTATATTCAATGAAATTTGTTTTCCTTGTAAATCTACTAACAACAATGCAGGTGCCTTAGAAAAGGATCTAGCAGATTTTGATTTTGCAGGTGGAGCTCAGATGCAGGTGGAGCCAGGGACATCAAGGACCGCTGAGCAAGTCGGTGACATGTCAGGCACGGAGACATCTGAGGACTCCCAGCCCAGGAGAAATAACCAGGAGGAAAACAGAAATGAAGTAGCAGAGATACAAGACCAAAGTGAAGAGGACACAGTAGATCAAGTGGATCTAACTGAGCAGCATGATGAGACACCTCAAGACGCATTGGCCAACTACCAGCTAGCGAGAGACAGAAGTAGGAGGCAGGTAAGGCCTCCTACCAGGTATGATTACTCAACTAATGATTTGTATTTCTGTGCATTAATAGCAAGTCATGAAATTAATGGGATTGAGTCTGCTAGCTTAGGAGAGGCATTAATGCCTACCCATAAACTTGAATGGGAAGCAGCTATAGAAGAGGATATGTCTTCCCTTAGTACTAGACCTGAGGTGATTAAAATGGAAAATGTGTCTTATACTAATGCTATTGGTCATGTGATGTATACCATGATTAGTAATAGACCTGACTTGTCATATGCTGTATCTTTATTGAGTAGGTTTATGTCTAATCCAGGTGGAGCACACTGGAGTGCTTTACAATGGTTGTTAAGATACTTGAATACTGCTGTTGATTATGGCTTATGTTTTAACAAATCTAACGCTTTAGATTTGGTAGGGTATGTTGATTCTGATTTTGCAGGTGACAGAGACTCAAGAAAGTCAACTACCGAAGCAGAGTATCATTTTGTTCGGGAAATTATCTCAAGTGGTAAGATTGAGATTAAGAAGGTTCCAACAGAAGATAACCCATCGGACATGGGGACAAAGATTGTGGCTGCTACCAAACTCTCCCACTGCATGAAGCTGTTGCAGGTGGGGGTTGGCTGACCTTGCAGCCGACATGAGCGGTGATGTGAGTAGGTGAGTTTGTTGTGCTGTCTTGGCCTTAGTGTGTCTTTGTGTATGATTGGGAGTGAGAAATGTTTTTGGGCTTCAAGGTGGAGATTGTAAAATGTGAAGCCCTTGTCATCCGTTGGATGAGGGTCACATGGCACAATCCTTGCCGTTGTCCCAATTACCTTTATTTGCTCATCCTATATAAAGGCCACTTAGGTTGAGAATTAGAGAGAGTTTTCATTATTTGTATTCCCTTAATAATTGGCTAAGTGTTAAGCCTATTCCCTAAGTCCAAGTTAGTGTAATCTTCAATTAGGAATTTGAGAGATTGTCACTTTTAGAGATTAGGGTTCTTTGTGAGATTTGGGGAATTACAATTTGTAAACGGATTCAAGATTCCGTGTGTAATCTTGAAATTGATTAGTGCAGCGAGCTCCCTATTCCGGAGTTCAACGTGGATGTAGTCGGGAATTTTTTCCGGCGAACCACGGTAAAAATAGTGCATTCTTGATTGATTGATTTGACGATTTTGCGATAAAACTTAACAAAGTCAGAGGTTTGGGATGATTTCACAGAGTCTAGAGATAAAGATGGAATGGAATGGACTATTTGCAAACATTGTAATGGGCAGTTTGATGGTTCGAGTAAGAAAGGAACCACTCATCTCAAAAATCATTTAGAGTCAATGAAATGTCGAGCTAAAAGAAATGGAGGAGATGGAAATAAAGATATATCAACCCAAACAAGAGATTTAGCGACTCTCACTCCTCTTGTTATGAAAGAAAAATCACCCGTGATTGATCTTATCAATCAGATGTTTGATGAGAACGGATATTTTACAGAGCATTGGGATCCATCGGCATTGAATTCCAGAAAGGATGAAATACTCCAAGTGTATCAAGAAGAGAAGGAAAAGCATGACAAATTTCTTAGTAATCTCTCTTGTCGTTTTAGTGTAGGCATTTACTATTGGGATGATGATAACGTGATGTTGATGGTACACTATATTGATGATAGTTGGGAATGGCAGAAGAAGATTATTAGTAGCATTTCAAGGAAGAATTTTATAGAAGAAACGAAAAAGTCATGTCTAGATTTGAAGATTGATAGGAATATATGCTCTATACAACATGATGGTGTGATGGCAGATGATGATGAAGAGATTATTGAAAGTTGGTTTGGTCAACGTCAACGAGGTTCACTTCCTTTTGCCGGGGTCGGGCCTGACTTTGATGGCTTCACGCATAATATTGAACTTTTTAAAGACGAGTGGAAAACGAACGAAATTGAGGTATTACGGGAGTGTGTTGATTATGAGCATAAGACATCATCAAACAATGTTAAGCGGGATGAGGCAATTGCCACGTTGGAGCATTTCAAAGCGTTGGAAGAATTTAATGACAGCTTCTATTGGGACAATTGTCGTTGTTTTACTACGGCAGTTGTAGAAATTTTGAAATTGTTTCGATTCCACAGCAGTGAATATTGTCAAGTTTGCAAAGATGTGTCATACAAGAAATTGGTTGATAAGATCCAAGTTTATTTGTTCGTAGTAATTCTTGACCCGCGATTCAAAATGGATAAAGTACAAAGTTTGTATAAGGAGATTTTTGGCAGTGATGCTGATGGCTACGTTGAGAAAACCTTGAAAGATTTTAGAGACGTTTATAATGAATATGCAAAGGAGTCTAGTGGTGAAGATTATAAAATGGCGGACGCATCTTCAACAAAGTCAGAACTTGATCTATATCTTCATCACCTTAAAGTTCCTGCAGTTGAAGAATTTGACATACTTGCTTGGTGGCGTGGCAATGCTCCTTTTTATCCTACACTTTCAAGGATGGCTCGTGACTACCTAGCAATACCTTTTTACATCAATTCACGTTTGCCGGAAGAAATTTTTTATATTAAATACTGCTATGAAATTGATGAGGGTATTAAATCTGCTTTGATATACTTATGGAATTTATGTATTTTCAAAGCTGAGAGAAGTAAATAATAATTACGTGATTAGTAAAATTTCTCATTTTCTTTTGTTTTAGCTATTTATTAATTATATTTTTTTAAAATCAATTCATCAAAATAATGAGAAATATTGGATAGATATAAAATAATGAGAGGAATAACTTGACAACAATACTACATTTACACTTTTTTTTTTTTTTTTTTAATGTTTACAGTGTATTTTTAAGCGTGTTATTTATCATTGCTCATAACTTAATAATAAATAAATAAATAAATAAAAAGTAGTACAATATAACAAATCTTTAGACCATTTATGCGTGTCCTACATTTTAAATATTAAGAGTACTACTATTTTTATTTTTTATTTTTGACTAAATTTATTTAAACTAAAATGATGTTATGCCATTAACATCATTTGTGGTCAAAATGATGTTATGCCTAAAATGATGTTGCCGCCACCTTGCTTCTTTTGTGGTCAAAACTTCACCTATTATACAAACATCAATTGAAACAAGGTCTCTATAATATACATATCTTTTGTTCAAAACTATCCAAAAAGTAGATGAAATTGTTTCACACTCAAACAAGTTCAAAGCAATCAGTTACGCCTATAATGTTTCATAAACCTGATAAAATGGCAAGGATGAGCAGAGAAATATCATAAACATCAGCCTAAACAGTAAATCCCAACATCGACTTGTGAATGCAAGTTTGTCAACATTTGAGTGAATGATGGTGGTTATGACTATGAGGGCTACTGCCTGGTAACACGACTGCCGAGCCCATTTCCTACCCTAAATCAAATTTAATGGGATTTACAGGAAAGCACATAAAAATCCACATGACTCTTGCCCACTCACATTCAAATACTAACCAAGTAGCCAACATGAATATAAAATTTCCTCCAGTAAGCAAAATTTAACACATATAGGCACACAGCACACTGGATTGAACCTTGAGATATTTGAAAAATTGGACAGAGGAAGAGGAGGAGAGGAAAAATGAAATAATCAGGTACCAGACTCTAGATCATGCATTTCCTAAGAATAAAGTTTTAATATATCGTCAAGCTGACATAAATATTATGCATTCGTAGCAATTTCTTTTATTACACCAGTTATCCTCTCTTGAATATTGGTAAACAAACTACAGCAGTATCGTATCACACAACACAAAATACAAATTGAATATAATTTATACCAACGTGTTTTTTTTTAATATATTATCTATCGAATAGGTAAATAACCAGAAATTGCTTCCGATTAGGCAAAACAATAAACATTAAAACACATAAGGCTCATAATTTTGGAATTAAACACACCACCAAGGAGCTAGAATTATATGAAACTAAAGGTTGTGTGCGGTGTGCTATATATAGTTAGCACCTCTAATTCTACCCATTCTACGGCTAGAATTATAATTCCCCGCTGTTAAACACAACAAATCACAATAATTCAACGAATGGCACAATGTTATTTCCCAAAAATCACAATTTGAGTCTCACTATATCAAAGAAGCATCAGGCACAACATTATATGTTGTCGAAGGCAATAGGCAGTACAAGGCATTTTGGTAGTTCAACCTGCCGAGTTTGACCAATCATTAGTCAAACATGTTCAATTTTATCTAATATATAGAGTTATAAGCCGCTGCGGCTATTTAAAAAATCCGCCCAAGCGCCGTCAAGCATAAGCAGCGCCTTTAACGGCATAGAAAACAATAGAATCATATATTTTCCAATATACAAACAATTTCTAATATTCATTTACCTGCATACTCGCAGATGAATTGCCCTTGCTTTATGAATTGATCGGCATACAATCCCCACCCTTTATTTATACTCCTCACAATCTTCAACCTCGCTGACATTCCTCTCTGAGTCAACCGATTCCCACACTCAGACCCGCACCCACAACTCAGTCCGCACTCACTCACTATCCCCAACTCCTCCATTCCCATAAAACACGGACACCCAAATTCCCCATTAATATCACCACCTCCCACCTCAAAACACTCTTCACACTGTTGTAAATTCTTCAATTTTCAGAGGGTATATTTGTCTTTTGTGATATGGGGGTAGTTACAATCCTTGTAGGGTTGCAACCCCACCCCAAGGGGTGCCCTTCTTTGGCACCCCTCCTTGCCTTATAAAAGGTTTTTCCCTCCATTTTTGTTAGTTAGTTGTTGGAAAAATTGGGGAAGAAAAAAGGCAACAAGACAAATACATTTCAGACTTTGTTTTCTTTTGGTTTTGAGAAGAGATCCACCATTTGTTCTAGTTCATAAACTTGTGAAGGAGTGCTCCTTGTACAAGTAGCATCCAAGTTATCCTGGGAGAACGTTGGCAATTAGGAACCGTGTAGAGCACCTGTGACGGGCCAATAAGTTCTTAAGGACAGAGACTTTCTCGACTTGGAATTTCAGTAACTTCTGATTTTTCTTATGTGTTCTTTTATTGTTTTTTTGTTTAGGTTTTGCATATAGATTTTGTTGGGAATTGATCTGTTGGTTTTGCATGCTAATTGTTGTTTAATGACACTAAATTTTACCAACAATCTTAAGAACTTATTGTATCGTGTTATTAAATAGTAATTTGCATGTTAGGGTTTTAATATTTTCTGGAAAATACGAACTGTGCATGAAAAACCCGTAGGGCGTTCGAACGCCCAACGCACGCGAAGGCTAAAAATTTGAATTCTCATAAGAACGTTCGAACGCGTCTTCAAACGCAACTCGAACGAAAGCCTTCTGCCTTAGAACGTTCGAACGCGTACTAAACGCAACTCGAACGCAAACTCTCTGGAATCATTCCGTTCGAACGCGTTCACGAACGCTATACGAACGTGAACTCTCTGGAATCAATCCGTTCGAACGCGTTTCAAACGCTACTCGAACGTGAACTCTCTGGAAACACATCGTTCGAACGCGTTATCAAACGCAACACGAACGCACACACACTGGACAGTCTCGTTCGAACGTAGATACGAACGCGACACTAACGATATAGTCCTGTAATTCCTATAAACTGCAAACTTAAATAATATTAACTTGGTAAGTCATATACAGTAACACATTAATCTTGGTAGTATAGATTCAAGTTATTATTAGGTTGTTCAATTATCACAAGCATACACATAGTGATAAATGGAATTGAAATTGATTGGTTGTTGCATAATTGGTTGAGAATTTAAAGTGTAATTTTGCACAAGTAATTCCATCCAATCTTGATTGACATTTATATATCTACACTTATCGTAATAATTGTGCTATTGGAAGAGTGTAAATCTGGGTTGTGAATTGCTAAAAGATCCTATTGGAAAAGGGTTTGAAGAATATTCGTTCGTTCAATTTCCTTAAGAATCTTTAGTTAAAATTCAATGACTTTGTTTATTGGAACTTTCGTCCATTAGAACAACAAGTGACTACCTAGTACATCACTTTGAACAAGATCATTCGTTGATCGTTGTGCAATTGTCTTTCGTAGACTGATTGACCCTGTTGAATTTCCAGCTACAAATGGCTAGCGGAAATATCAAAGAATACCGGTCTCTCACGGAGAAAAACCGGAGAAATTTGGTAGGGCAAATTTCAAACAGTGGCAGAGCAAAATGCTGTTCTACCTGACAACTCTCCAGTTGGCTAAATTCCTCAAAGATCTTCCGGGTCCTGTGGAGGGAGAATCTGAATTGGCCAAGGAAGAGCGAGAAACAGACTTGGATGTCTGGAGACTTCTTATGCAAGAACTACCTTTGGGTGGTCTTGACAACCCCTGTACAATGTGTACCAAGGCATGACTTCTGCGAAGGTTCTCTGGGAATCTCTCGAGAAGAAGTACAAAACATGCCGGACAAAAGAGATTTGGTGGGTAGGTTCCTGGACTACAAGATGGTAGTTTCAAGGACGGTGATGTCTCAGTTGAGTGAACAACAATAGATCATTCATGAAATACTGGGAGGAAGGAATGAAACTCTGTGAGACATTTCAAGTTGCCATCATAATTGAAAAGTTGCCTCCATCATGGAAGGATTTCAGGAGCTATCTGCAACACAGAAAGAAGCAGATGAGCCTTGAAGACCTTGGAGTTCGATTGAGAATCGAACAGGACAATATGATGTCCGGAAAGGCCAGCTACAAGACTATGGAGTCTAAGGCCAACATCTTTGAGGATGTAAATGGTAGCAAGAAGAAAAGAAAGAACAGTGAAGCTGATTCTTCCCAAGCGAACAAGAAGTTCAATGGGAAGTGCTACAACTGTGAAAAGAGCGGTCATATGACAAAGGACTGCAGAAACCAAGATATCTCAGGACAATGGCAGGATATATGAGGCTTATGTCACTGAAGATGAGCAGTT
>SKCR01045811.1:0-46805 GCA_019454045.1 Zanthoxylum bungeanum
CAATTGTCCGAGAACCTCGGTGAGGAAGGTACTGCATCCCCCAGGTGGTGAGTAGGTCACGCTCATAAGCAACGGCTTGCTTAAGCTTCTCCACTCGGGGCATGCTCTTACTTGAGAGTACGGGTTCTCTGGACTAAGGAACAGATGTTTGAGGGCGGAACAGAAAGTCCTCAATTGTGGTAGCGGTCTTCCCTGAAACGGTGAAAGCAATGACCGGCAAGGTTCGCCTCGATCCCTCCAGGGTATGGTTTTCCCTATGCACATGGAAAGAAAGAACCAGGTCAGCACTCGATTCGAGGGGGGTGGCCAAATAACAGGTGTTTAAGAACGTAGTGGAACATCCTCAATCAGTGTTGTTGTCCTTCCAGGAGTGAAGGAAGAACGAACCAAAACAAAAGATATAAAATTCACCTCGATCTTCCCCTCAGTTCAATCGATGTTAAATTTGGGGGACAATTGTTGCAGATAAAATCCCCGCAGGGCGAGTTCGTCCTAGAATGAGAGAAAGTGCGAAAAGAAGAAGGGCGATGGGGCGAACGAGCGACGAAAAGACTTAGGACGATCGAGCCAATTGCCAGAACGAAAATGTGCGATGCAGTTATCTTCATCCCAAAGCAGTTGAGCAGTTGTTCCTTCATGATCAGGAGTTAAGGCACACGACTCAGCAGTTACAAGCACTACTCAGAACTGTAAAAAGATGGTGGAACTGCTCGAATCGGTTATCAAGTGGCAATATAAAAACTCGCCTACCCCAAGAGAGAAATGAACAACAAATGAAGACTCATTGAGCATATTTTATCTTTTATTTCTTAGCTTGTAACCTAGGACTGTAACTTGTGTGCTTGTGCCCCTTGGAGGCTTATTCACTTAATCAATACACCCCTTGCTGAGACTTTGTTTAGGAGGTCTGAACCTTACACGCTCTTTTTCCCTGCACGCGTAAAACCTGCGCAAACAATTTTACTTACCAACAGTGAAATAAACGAACCTAAGATTTTTCAACTTTCAAATAATTATAGCTATTTCTGCAAATGCTCCCTCCCCTCCTCCCTCGATCGATTGATATTGTTTTATTCATTACGTTTCTTCTGAAATCTCCAAGTTCAATTCAATTCAATTGGTTACTGCCGTGTTGTTCTGTGACTGTGACTTCGAGTAACTCTGATGTTGGGAGTAAATAACAATTGAATATTGATAAAAAGGTCAAGAATGTAAAATTGTTCTTTAGAGTTGCTCTCAAGATACGTATGTGGTGCTGCAAAGATACATCATCCTGATTTCTGACAAGCTACTCAGTTATCTTTTCTGGTCTGTGTTGCACATGTAGAACATGTTTCATAAGAAATTTCCAAATAGCACAACCAGTGTGTTGATCAAATTGAAAGAGAAGACTAATGTTTGGAGGAGAAAACATAGCAAGTAGCACAAAAAGATCTGCAGGCAGTCCAGAATGCTTTGCAGTCGTGATTATTTATCTTTTCCAACTTGGACTGGGAAATCTGGAACTGCAGGTGTCCTCTCGTCATCTGTTCAGTTCGTCTGTGAATTCTCGGCTTATTAAGCCCTAAGATGGATCGTCCAGCAATAAAACAAGTGAATTCAATGGCTTCGCAGCTGCTGCTTCAGCTGTAAAGGCACTATCTTCAGCTGAATTACTGGCTAGAATTCGAGGAAACCAAGAAAACGTCGCTGGAGCTGGAATTGAACAGTCAAATCCAGGTGGCTTCAAAGTTCAGCTCATGGAGCAAGTTCTACAGAAACTAGGATCCTTAAATTTATACAACAAAGAGGTGGAAGCATGGATTCCGCTAGCACAATCCAGCATTTTAAAGACAGGATACCTTCAACGGGCTTGCATTTGTTTAAAAATCTGTTGAAACAAATTGCTATGTTCCAAAAAGACTCAAGCGGATAGGGGAAAAAAAAAGAATTATTGGTCTCTGTTATATAAAAATCATTTCGAGTTCCAGATGGAGAAAACATTCATATTAATACAGCATCTTTTTTTCCCCTCAATATATGCAAGTATTTGGTGATTCTTTAATGCTCTTTTTCAATTTTGATTTTTCTTTATATAATCAAACAAATATCTCGTACAAAACAAATACCCGTACAACTAGAAAGCCGCCCATCCTGATGCAGAGGTCTTATTAGATCCAGATGTGGTTGACGAAGGAAGATTCCTCTGCACAAACCGACAAGCACATTTGCAAAATATGAGCTTTTATTTATCGCAGTAGAAGTTGCGCTTAACATCAGGCAATGCAACATTACATGGGCACATAAAGTCAAGACGCACACACTTCATTTAAGGATGATAAAGCTTAAAGAAAAAGCACATCAAGATTGTGGAGGTTCAAGGCTAAAGATAGGATGAATACTTGTTTTTCACAATCATAACAACGATATGCAATGATTTTGGATAGGAAGAGGATCTACACACCATACTGAGTGCATATACAAATGCTGATGCATCTTATTGGAAAAATCGACTTAATTGACCGAGCAAGTATCGCTTCTATCTGAAGACATGATATCATTTTCTGATTTTCACCCCACCGGTCCTCAAACTAACTTCTAACCCAAGTACAAAATGCCAATGTCAACCAAACCACAGTTCCAAGAATGTGAAGATTTTAATGTCAACAAATATGGTAAAGGCAAGGTGTATACAAGCTAAAAGAAGCATACTGGTGTCGCAACTAACATAACATCTGAGCATCATAAACCAATAATAGGATTACATTCACATCCATTAAATACAGCAATATAGCATGACATTTACGAAAAATAAAGCCTACAAACCACCAAAAGCAGTAAGCACAACAAAGAGATCATAAAGTACCACCAAATTCGGTTGACTTTCAGTTCCGTTATATATATATATATATATATTTTTAAAAAATAGTGACTTTATGGCTTTTGGGGGGAGGCGTCGACCTCAAACCGCCTCAGGCTGCCCCGACTCGAGGCGTCATGTGGCGGACTGCCTCATGCCTTTGAGACGGGCCTGTTGAAAACTCTGCCTGATGCCGCCGCTTCGGCCTCGCGGCGCCTCAGATGGAGTTTTCAAACTATGCCACCAATAACTAGATACACATAATAACTAATTGATGAAAATCAGTGACATGGAATGTCTTTTCTATGTTTGTGTTTTGTTCCCCATTAGGATATTGAAATCTATTATAAGTGAACTCCAAAATATATGATTCGATAGCAATTCCGTTAATTTTTACAGATTACTCAACCACCACCAAGTAAAATTCTCTGACTGACTTCATCATGATTAAACATGCAAATAGTAGAGAAAAGAAAAATGAGGATGGCGTATTTAAACCAGAAGCATACCTCAATTTGAGAAAGATCTGAAAAAGGATCAGTAGTTGAATGTCTCGCTGTTTCCTTCCGTGTCCTGACACCAACATTACAACTAGAAGAGTTCATCCTAGCAGCAGCAGGATCATTGGGAGGTGGCGGCAGAGGTGACCTTATTTTCCCTATCCCACTAGGCGGTGGGGCAAGGCCCACCATTTTAGTCTTTGTGGAAACTGAAACCCCTCCAGACAGCCCAGCAGCTGAAAGCATGCCAGTTCCACTAGTCGGTTTGGGCTTCACATTGATCCGGATCGTTTCACCTTCCTATTAACGGAAACATAATCAAGACAGTTCCATCCTCAATCATGAATTTCATTTCATACCCAAATCAACCAAAATCAGATCAATGAATCAAAACTCTACTCTAGGAGGCAATGAGATTACAGCACTAAAATTACACGTCCACATAGCACACCAAGTCGAGTCCTTTTAAAAAAAAAAAAAAAAAAAACATCACAAAGACACTGATTTTTATACTACATTAACACAAGCATACTTTCTAAGCTAAATATCAATAGTCATAATATAATAACCGACAATTTAACAAATTAAATTTATTAAACATACCTTTAATCTATGATTAACTGCAGGATGTATATCGATATGACTATCGCTTTCGCTCGTCTCGCTATTCTCCTTCTCGACTTCTCGCTTGACGTATTTCTCGTGATCCGACAACGCGACATTGAAATCAAACGCTTCATTTCTCTCGTTAAAACCTAATCCGATAAATGCGTGTTTCCCTCCACCGTCCTCGATCTTAAGCACGAAATATCGGGATGAATCAAGGACGGTCTCGACGGAGTTTTCGCGCTGGCCCGGGTGAACGAAACAAGCAGCGAAGAGCTCGCCGGAGTTCGGATCCTCTAAACGAATCTCGCACCGGTCCTTGCAGGATACGACACGGAGGCGACCCGTCCAGATCTTGTCGGACTGTAACCACTCCCCGCATTTGTAGCCGCCGGAGGTGCTGCGCGGGGGGATCTTGTAGACAGAGACTTCACGGACGACGAGGAGCGTGTGCTCGAACGATTCTTCGTCGTCGAACGACATGTCGTTTTTTCAAGGAAACGGCGAAGAAACGAGAGTGAATTTGAGGTGACTAATTAATTGAACAACGAGAGAGACTGAAGCGAAGGAATCAATTCGGAGGAGTAGTGGCAGAGCCGCGGCTTCGAACACAAATCGATGGGTCAACTTTTATTGGGCCTGGACCTGGACCTGGACCTGGACCTGAAACTGGGCCTGGACCTGGATTATAATCTGCGTGGCTCCTGACTTAAAACCATTTAAAACCCTAGCTTGATATATTCTTTCTTCACTCTTCAGCCGTAGAGAAAGAAGACAGGTACGTCTCTCTCTCTCTGTATTTTTTTTTTTTTTAATTTTTAATTTTATTTTTTGAATTTATGTGCTCTTCATGTTAGGGTTAGCGAGCAATCACGATGTATCTTCAGTTTTACATAAACGATAATGGAGATAAAGTCTACACTACTAAGGTATGTGATTCACGCTGCTTCTTTTAGTGGTACTTGTGATAACTGAAGGTGTTGATGACATTTTTGTTTAAATTATTTTAATATTTAATACATCCTGTTTAGAAAATTATGTGATTATTGAATTGAACATTTAGATAATTGTTTTTGAAATTATGTTAAACAAATTACATGTATGGTGTTATACTATATATTAATATATTATATATTAAATTACATGTATACTAGAGGGAACGGCAGAGATAGATCTCCGAAGGAGCACTCTTGTTTCTCCGGACAGTTCAATTATTCCTTGAAAGATATTTTGGAATTCTTTTCTGAAAATTATGGAATTTGAGAGTTTGAAGACGAAAGACAAACTTGACATTTCCGATATTGATGGATTTTGTCTCCAGCTAAAAACCTTTCAATTTGGAAACGTCGAATCCATCCTTCGTCTTCAAACTCTGAAAGATCCGAGCATCAGTCTTCAACTTGCAAAAGACACTCCATCATACTATTTAGTGTTTGGTTCATAAGAAAATAAGTCAAGAAAATATAATTAGGTTGTACAGAGGAGCACTTCTTGCTCCTATTGAAATTTCTCACTCTCTCCTTCTCTCCCCAGATGAGAGAAAGTTTGCACCTTAATCAGTCCCTTTCTTTTATGTCTTAATCCTCTATTTAGAGTGCTTCCCCTTTAGTGAATATACTAACTCCCCATTTATTTTTTTGTCACATGTCCTACTTAAACTTGGCCAATGATATTATTTCAGAGTCACTTAAAATTTATCACGTTAGATATCTGTCTTGCTGAGTTCGGGACATAGTGACATGAAATTATTATATTGCATTATACGGTTAAGAATTTAAGATTCAATAATTTGATTCTATAAATAGCAGTGCACGTTTCAATTTGATTTATTGAAAGTTCTGCAAAAAAATTAGTATTTGTAATTTTAATTTTTGAATTATTTTAGTTTGACCTTGGAAACTATATATTAGAAACTCGTGTAGAAAAAAAAATACTCGATTAAATAAAAATTAATAAAAAATTCTATTTACAATTCTTATTTACCAAACATACATACATACATCAACTCATAGCTAATGGGGTTGATCAGCCACCATAAACTTTCACTCCTCAGCTGGTTGTGTTTACCAAATAGGCAGATACCCATAACTTTTCCTTGACACCTATAGCTTCCATTCAACAACATGCTACCAATACCAAATAGCCCTAATTTTATTGAAAGCATCCTGTTTTGATCTCAAGCTGGAACTATTTTTGCTCAAAGTGTGAACTGTATTAAAAATTTATAATTTATTTTCCTGTTTACAGTAATTTCTATTAACCTTTAATTGCATTTTTTGAGTGCAGAAAGAATCCCCAGTGGGGATGCCTACTCAATCTGCTCATCCAGGTGATTTTTTTAAATCTATTCATTCTGTAGAGGGTGTGGCTATTTATCTTAATTTTTTTATATTTAAAATTGACACAAATTTTGAGTCATTGATCTCATCCAATCCAATTGTGGTTGGATGAATATTATCAGATGCTACTTTTGACTTTAAATATCTACAATTGGATTGAATGATTTCAATGGGTCAAAATTTGTGTTAAAATAGCCTATAAGCCTATCCATATTTAGATGATTCCTCCTCACTCTATTATTGAAATTGCAAGAGATACGTAGCTTGATCACATTAGCTAGTGTACTTTTTTATTTGCTGCAAATCATTCAATATTTTTATTGTCAAAACATTCCAATATTGTCATTGGCAAAAACATTTTTTCAAGATTCTGAAAACACTTTGAGTTAACTTAAAAAGTTGAGCAAAACTGAGCATCGCTCAAGATAGTTTTATCCTGCATTGAAAAAAGGTTCAACTGTTTTCAAAAACTTCTTCTATACTTTCATATTCTCTTGGTTATGTTACTCGTGTATTTGAAATAGAGCCCCATTGTATGTGATGAATTTTGGGGTATCATGGGATTGAACGTATTTTATGCTTTCAGATAGATTAGATAGAGTCTGTTTGGTTAATTTGCATTGAAGTAGCTTCAATAGTAAAAACCTCCCGCTCATTAATCTGTCTCCTCTTCTTTCATAATTGCAGCTCGCTTTTCCCCTGATGACAAATACTCGAGGCAAAGAGTTCTTCTGAAGAAACGCTTTGGACTTTTGCCAACACAGAAACCTCCTCCGAAGTACTGAAAATGTTTCAAGGACTTGAACTAGTTGGTTGTATCATTTGAAGCTTTTTTTTTCCAAACCGGAGCTTTCCTGTTTTCAAAGTTTTCATCTTTCTGTAGTTGTGTGATGTTACAGATAAAGAACAGTGATGAATGTTTACTTTGTCGTGAAGTAGAACAGTTTGCTATATATTTAGACATTTGTTGTCGGGCATAATGTTCCATGCTTACATGTCCGGTTGCACAAACCAACATGCAATTTCATTTGTGAAGCCCCAGGCAAAACAGAGTTGAGCTTGGTATTAAAAGATTATTTTTTAATTTAAAATATATATATTTTTAAGATTCAATTCAAAATATCACTATATATATATATTTAAATTTTTTAAGTATTATAAATTCTAACAATTAGTTTTTTCCAAAATAAAAAATACTTTATTCTCTCTTCATTGAGCGGATTTTGCAATTGTTTTGAAATTTTGTCATACCTAATTACAATTTATATAATCAAGAAAAAAAACTCGTTCATATTGAATTAATATAACAATACAAATTAGTAAAAAAATCTTTTTAAAAAAATAATCTAATAATTAAATCTAATGCAAAATTTTTAAAGGATGGCAGTTCGGTAAAAAAAACAAAAACTTGATGGCAGATTGGTACAAACAGCTCTAACTCGTTCAGTTTTATAGCAGTTGAAAGACTTTAGTTTATACTCTCCACTGACTGCACGCACAAAGTCTTGCGATCCTCGCCAACTGTTTTAAGTATCGTCTATAAACCCTAACGTTTATCAAATTATTATTCTGCTCAATTTCAATTGAAGTAAACGTAACAAATCTTGACCGTTAATGTTATTGCAGGAATGGCCAGGAGTCCATTACGATTTCTGGTGTTCATTTTGGCGATTTCGATCTGCCACGCCGCTTCGATCTTCCATCCGATTTCCGACTCTCACCGATCCGCTGCTCTAGAGCTTTTGAAACCTGTCGACGGATCCTTCTCCAGGTTTCATTTAATTTCATTTCCATTTATAATCCCTATCAAAACCTTAATTTGTAGTTTTTTTTTGTTGGCTTGAGTTTCATATCTATTTCGGTTTAATTGTGAAAATTCTTCGGATTGATATTATAGTCAAATGTGAAATTTTTCTTTAGTTAAATTTCATTGGTGTGATTATGGGGCATTATGGTCATTTGACTTCATCTTTTTAGAACTTGATGTGAAGCTGATATGGTATCATCTATTGTTTGTACCAGCTTAGAGGAGACATATGAGGCCCTAAGGACATTTGAGGTTCTTGGAATTGATAAAACAGCTCAAGTGAGAAAGGCTACTTGTGAGTCTGTATCAGAAACCCTTGTGTCATCTTCTTCGACTCCAAAGGATTTGTTCTATGCCTTGGGAGTTAATGGCATATTGAAATGCGATGTCAAGGAGGATGTCTTTGAGGTATTTTTCAGCTTGTCACTTGTGGTGCTGTTTGCAATTTGGATAAGATTGATTTTATGGTTAAAGTAACAGCATGTGAAAGTTGGTGAACATGTTTTAATGTTTTGATCTATGTGAAGGGAATCATTTCAAGACTCCAAACTGCAGTTAGTGATGCCAGTTCGTTGCTTGACTTCCACTATTCAATTGGAAGTTTGAGACTGATAAAGGTAAATATCATAATTGATTTTATAGTTTAAAAATTTATTATGATTTTCATTTTTACTCTATTTTTTGGTAATTTTGGAATTTTTACTTTTTTTCCTTCGTTAAAATGTTTGTAGATATTTCTTAGACATAGTTTATAAAGTTGTGAAATTCTTTTACCCTTGCAAATGTTGAAGGGACACTTGATACAAGCTGTCTTTGAAGATTTACCCTTTTTTCCTTCTCATTTTGATAAAATTTTATTGATATATTGGTGCAGGATCAAACATCTAAAACTGATTTACATCTTAGTGATGCTGAAGGAACGTTCCGCTCTATCAAGGTTAGTTGCAATTTACCTGCCGATATTTTGACACTGGGTTTAAGTTTAGTGTTGGACTATGTCAAAATTTGTTGGTTCAGATGAGAGCCAACTGATTAAACCTTGCACAGTGTGTTGAGAGTTGACTAGGTGGAGGAGGTTCAGTGCTGGATCTCGCTCAAATCCCATCTCTCCCTCTCTCTCATTCTTTGACTACAAATTCCTAATCCTGCTTACCACACAAGATTTTTCTAAATGTTTATGATGATGCTATAAATTATTCGCAGGCTCTTAGCCAGAGTGATGGAAGGTGGCGTTATAGTTCAAACAATCCTGAGTCAAGTACCTTTGCTGCTGGTAATGATTTATCAAGATGTGGCTGATAATAATCATGCTCTTTTATTGTTGTATAAATTATAGGACATTTTGTTTTCTTTGCAATCGTTATATTGAAGTTTGGTCTTAGCCATATGCTACTTTTCATATATCACAATTGTGATACTTAATTATCTATTAAAATGGGCCTATGATCATTTCTTTACCATGATTTTTACAGGAATTGCACTTGAAGCCCTTGCTGGAGTGGTCTCTCTAGCATCTTCTGAGATTGATCAATCTGTGGTAATTTGGACTTTTGAAAAGATATTGAAGTTTTACTCATTAGTTCAAAATTTATTTTTCTTGTTAATGTGTGTCTTTGCATCTGTTGCTTCTTTTTGCATAATTATTGTCTAGATATTTTTTAATTTCTTGCCTTTTTTTTCTTTTACTGCTGGTCTTAATTGCCAATCAATATTCCTTATTTTGCATTTTCTTACAATCTGCAGATTGGTACAGTGAAAAATGACATAGTGAAACTCTTTGACAGTATTGAGAAATATGGTAAGTGTAGCTTTTGCCTTTGATTTGATTAGAAATGAAATGATTTTATTTGCATTTTTCTTTTGTATGCTACTATGCTTCTAAATTTTGAACTTCCAATAAGAGAAAGATCTGAGAGGATCTTGGCCATTAAAATAATATCATACTACATGAAGTGGAGAGTTGCTTCTTTGGTATTCTTTGATTGTTGAAGAGGACCTGTTAGTACAGAGAGACTTTTATGAGATATTGACATATTGTATATGTTCCCAATGGATCAAAGGAGTGGCTGTGGAAGGAAAGTTGTTTAAAGAATAAAATGCACTTATCATATCATGTACCTGTAGCACGAAGATAGTAAATTCCACATATCTAGGGTTTCTTTATTTAATTGTTTATACGAATTGTTCTGCCCTTCCTCGCCTGCAGTATATGTATATGTTATGTTGTTTGGCTCCTAGAAAAGAACTGCCTACCTGAAATTTCACAATTCTCATTCCAAATGATGGTTTTTCTATGGTGTCAAATTTTGAATTCATTGTTCCGTTCTGTGGCAATCTTGTCTAATTCAATTTCTTATTATAGATGATGGGACCTTTTTCTTTGATGAGAAACTTGTTAATATGCGTGAACAGCAGGGTCCTCTTTCAACTACCTCTTCAGTTGTTAGAGGGCTGAGGGCATTTTCAACTGTGATTACCAGAAGTTTGAGTGTAAGTATGCTCATTGGTGCATGAGTTACAACATTAGTTTTCATTGGACAATGTTTTATTGCTTTCTTTGGTGCTTGCAGCTTCCAGGGGATAAAATATTGGGTTTAGCAAAGTTTTTCCTTGGCATTGGGATTCCTGGTGATGCTAAAGACTTCTTCAACCAAGTCGACTCGTTGGCTTGCTTGGAAAACAATAGGTATTTTTTTTTTCTCCTCTTGGTAACTTGGCTGAGATATTTTGAGCTATGCTGAATTATCTACATTTCCTGGTGCAGAATTGCCATTCCACTGATACTATCACTTCCATCAACAGTGATTTCATTGACTAAGAAGGACCCCTTAAATGTGTGATTTCCATCCTGTTGATCCTATCACTTCCATTTTCAAGTTCCTGGTGTTTACTTCTATTTTCTTTTTTTTACCCTGATCATAAAGTTCTTAATTTAAACGTTTATTTATTGTTAAGTGTGATAGCCTGGGTTATTTTCAGTTTTGTATAACCAATTGCATCTTTCTGAGATGGTATAAGTTGGTGCATCCCTATGTCTTAACTTTGGATGCTTGCTTTCATAACTTGTTATTCTGGTTCAGTGACAAATTACCCTCTTACAGATTTTGTTTTTTTTTTTTCAAGTTTTAATTTTCATTTTTGGTTTGCTTTTAATTAATAAGGTTTATTCAATTACTTTCAGTTATATTTTTCTAGTTTGCAGGGTACTTCAATTAATTTACATATTAACATATATGATATATGTAATCAGGTTAAGGTCAATACTGTTCTTGGTTCAAATGCTCCTCCTTTGACAGTGACTCTTGTGCGAGCATTTTCCTCTGGTGCAAGTGACACTTCCATGATTGAGAACCAGGTGCTGGAATGCCCTTGTTAAAACCTTTATTGGGTGAATTGTATTTTTATAGCTTATCATTTACCTTTTTTGACGAATCGATTCAGTGTTTGCCTAACTTTAAATTATGGTCTTCGATGTATGTATAATGTAGGAACTCAAATTTGACCCCGAGAGGACAGTTTATTTCTTGGATGATCTGCCAGCACGTTTTGATGTTGGAGATTACGTTTTTGTTTTTAAGGTATTTATTATTTGGTAATTTATTGAATGATCAAATATTACAAAATACACATCTTTTTGTATATAATTCGAGGTCAATTTTTAATTTCTGCAGGTGGTGCTTCAAGATACCGAGCAACAAACTGTTTATGCTACTGGAACTCAAACTCAAGTACCAATATATGTGACGGGACTTATCAAAATCGATAATGCTAAAATTGCAGTCCTTGATAGTGATCTTGGGAGTGTGGAAACACAAAAAAAGTATGTTGAAACATTTCTTAGTTGTCATGACACTAGAGCACATATGTTGGAACATTATACTATCAGAAGACTCTTACTTATTTGATATTTTAATTTTAGATTATCTAAACCATGTATTTTAAATATATCATTTTACACCCTCGATTTTTGTAGGCTTGATTTAGCTGGAGAAAGTGTTGTATCATTATCAGCAAACCACCTGCAGAAGCTGCGTCTGTCATTTCAATTGTCCACCCCTCTTGGGAATGCTTTTAAGCCTCATCAGGTATATAGTTGCTTCAATCTATCTCTTGAAGTATTTCTTTACGAAAGCTGGTTGATTAATTTTGCAGTTCAATCTGTCTCTTGAAGTATTTCTTACGATAGCTGGTAATTAATTGTGTTGGCGTGCAGGCATTTCTCAAACTGAGACATGAGACAAAGGTTGAGCATATCTTTGTTGTCCAGAGCTCTGGGAAAAAGTTCGAGATAACTCTAGTTAAGTTTTTTTTTTTTTAATTTCATCTGTTTTTTATAATGTATATACAGAGCTATAACTGTATTCACTGCTCATCGATTCAACGGAAAAATTTCCAGCTGTCTAGTTATTATTTGAGAAATCCAAGTGTCGTTATGCTGACCATATTTAGCAACTTTTTTTTGTAGGATTTTCTAGGTCTGGTTGAGAAGTTCTTCTATCTCTCTGGTAGATATGACATTCAGCTAGCTGTTGGTGATGCCGTCATGGTAAGCATGATTTCCACACTTATATGTTCTTCTTTATTTTTGCTATCATTTCAGTAAAATAAGTTGTACCCCTTGACAGGAGAACTCTTTATTACGTGATCTTGGCTATGTCGAATTAGATCTACCAGCACCTCCTGAGAAGGCACCCCGTCCTCCTGCAGTTCCTGTTGATCCTTACACAAGGTATGGGCCAAAAGCAGAGATAACCCACATCTTCAGAGCACCAGAAAAGCGTCCTCCTCAGGAGCTCTCTCTTGCTTTCTTGAGTCTCACTTTTTTGCCACTTATTGGATTCTTAATCGGGGTGAGTCTTGTGAAACACTTTGTTTCTGAATTTTTATTAGACCAAAATCTTTCTAGATTCCAGTTGTCTTTCTTGGGCAGTAAGTGATATATGTAACATACTTTGATGTCTTTGACAGCTATTACGATTAGGGGTGAACTTAAAGAACTTCCCTACTTCAGCTGTGCCTGCCACATTTGCCATCCTTTTCCATGTTGGAATTGCCGCAGTTCTGTTGCTCTATGTGCTTTTTTGGTTGAAGGTTAGCCTTTACTGTGTGCTTCAATATGGCATGAAATACAATGTTTATTTAATGGAGGACAATCCTGATTAAGCTGTCCTTTGTTATCGAATGAATAGTATGCGATTATCATTTGTAACTATTTTGTTGGTTTCTTCTTGCAGTTGGATCTATTCACAACATTGAAGACACTCTGTTTATTGGGAGTTCTCTTAATGTTTGTGGGACACAGGACCCTTTCTCACCTGGCATCAGCATCGGCTAAATTGAAATCTGCTTGAGAAAGATGAAGTTTTCGCTTCAAGAGTGGAATCCAGAAGAATTGAGGAAATCTCTCTTTTACTAGAGAAACCACAGACGCTTTGCTTCAGTTTTTGTAGGAATCTAGTGAATTATATTTAACCTGCGCACACAACCCTCTAATGAATTGGTGAAAGAAGAGGTTTATTTAGTCATCATCTTTCAACTCTGCAGCTTTTTCCATCTCTGGGTAAATTATATGGTAGCAACTAGAAGGCAATGTTTAAGAACCCAGTCCGGCCGGAGAAACCAGGAACCAGTCCGAGATCTGGCCGCCGAACAAAAATCCGCTGACTTGGGCATTGACATTTTGCCCATTTACAATTGAACCGGGCAAAACCCCGCTGATTCAGTCAGTTCAACATTGTTTGGTTTGGTCATTTTATTATTAATTATTATTTTTTAGAAATTTAAAATAATAATTTATTATCGTGGTTAACCCTTGGTCTGACTGACCCTCAAGGCCAAGGGTTCTTAAACATTGGTAGAAGGTGGTTGAATATCTCTATTACATTACATTTCTCGATGGATGTAACAGTAATTAGAGCAACTTTAGCATATACCACACACACAGCATCAGATCTGCAGAGTGGAACTTCAGTTCCGAAGGGCACTCATTTGTTTCCAAATTCTTAGATCCTCTTCATCCTGTGCATAGGCTCAAGTAGACGAGTAAACAAAATAGCATCCTGGCTGGAGTAACGTATCTTATTAGCTGACTCGAGAACAATGTGAAAGTCTCATTGTCCCTAAAAACACCACGATATACAGGATTCGCTCTCTCTTTTAAGGCAAATTGGATTTGGGTTCATGCACATCATTTGGAGCTAGCGAAAGTAGGTATTAAATGGCGTTACAGTATGCTAAAGAGGTAAGTTGATGTATACGGAAATCATAAAAAACATATTTTATTGAGATTAATGGGAATGATTTCGGATATTGAGATTAAGATTGGGAATTCTTAAGTTGATGTATACAGAAATCATAAAAATAAAATATTTTATTGAGATTAATGATAATGATTTCAGATAGAACATAATCATGTCAAAAATCTATGTAATTGATCCCGACTAATGAAAATAAAAAAAAAAAAAAAATTATCACCAAGAGAATAACAGAATATCAATCAGTCAAAAGCAAATCACTCATCTAACAACTGTTAATCATATCATTAAATCTCTAAACACATTGTATTATTGCGGGGGAAAAGCTCTAATGGGGAACTTAGTTTAGTTTTGTGGGTGCGCTCAGATTGAGATGATTGATGTTGGTTCAATCCATGTCTTCGGATTCACCATATAAGTTGGAATGTGTCAACTTTTTCTTTCCTTCATTCTTAATTTTTAGAAAAATTCAGTCTAAAATCTAATTATATTTATTAATTTTCACTAGTATTTATGATAAAAATAACCAAAATTAAACGAATGAATTCAAAATTAAAATTTCGGAGAAGATAAATGTATCACATTTTTATTAAAATTAATCATAAATTCTAAAATTCTCAAGTTTTAATGAATTTATTTTATAAAATTTAATAATAAATATTGAAAGTCATTAAAATAGCTTCATAAAAACATGTACCCCCCAGCTGTGGGGCAGACAGTTAGGCTGAACCGAACTACCAACTAACTACCGAGTCGTTACTGAGTTGACACAAGCCCTAAATCCGAGTTGCCTGAGACTCGAAGCTGGTAGAAATTAGGATTTCTTAAAAAAAAAAAAAATTTCCTGAATTTCAATAAGGCGCTCACAAGATGAACAAGGACAGCAATTCAGATTTATCCAAAACCAAGAAACGCCGACGAGTCGAGGAAATCGAAGCTGAAAGCAGCGGCTCTGACCGCACTGTTTCACTTGGTACTATTCGAATTTCTCATCGAGTAATTTAGTATCTTAAAGTTTCAAATTTTTTTTTTTTGGGGTTAAATTATAGTAAATTGCAGAGGAAAATCTTTCCTTTAGTGACACATTGGTGGCTTTACGCATAATGCGAGCTCAGTTTCCACACATTGACAAGGTTGGCTCAATTTAAGGTTGTCAAAGTTTTTTTTTTAACAAAAGGAAATTTATTTATTTATTTATTTATCGTGTTAATTTTGTTTAGGTCTCAATTCAGCCATTTGTTCTACAATCACAACTATACAGTAGTGTAAGTGATAGGACACAAGTGGATAGGGAATTAGAGGTACGGTTCCATGAACACGAACTGCACACAACTTAGTTTGGTCTGAATGCATACAAATTGAATCCTATATTTGTTTTCTCGGTTCAGTCTTTGAGAAGGGAGAGATTACTGCGTGTTTTCAAGCTAAATACTGGACAGGACGATCACGCAATAATGTTTTTGGATGACTATCTGAACCAGGTTAGTTGATTTGATGATTGATTGAGGGATATAATTTTTGTTGCCAAATCATACATGTTTTGGTTTTTATTTGTGCTTGTTGCTGACGAGTATATGCAGATGCATTGTCAAGTTTATTTATTTTTTTTATTTTAAAGGAATTGGGTGAAATGTTGACGATTTTTCATCTGTTTAAAATGCTTGTATAGATGGAGTGTGTTGTGAAAAGAATGGAAGAAAGGAAGCAAGTTGATCTGGAAGTTTTTGAGTGGTTTAAAACACATGTTCTCGATACCAAGCTGGAACCTAGTATTGGACATGAAGAACTTGTGAGTGATTCTGATGTAATTCTGCTTATGTTGTTTGTTTACTTTTCTCATCTTTTGACAGTTTGTTTAATACGTTACAAACCTATAATCATCACTTGGACGCTATCTATTGTCATACATAAACTTCTGTCCTATTTTTTGGTGAATAATTTTGTATAATTTGATTCTCAATGGAAGTTAGCTTCTTTTGCAGAATGTGTTCGCTTGGATTGTATTTATAGCATATAGATCTATTCTTACAATTTTTGTTCTCTTTTATTTAGTGTTCACTCTTATCACATGGGGGGAAAGTGAAGGATGAGCACATCTCCCTTCTAGTTAATGCTGGACTTCTTGTAAGTGAATTGAGATTTTGCTTCTCATTTAAAATTACATTCCAGTTGTTTGAATTCCGTGATTGATTGTTTTGTATTTTATGGTTATTTTCGTGAAGAAAAACAGCAGTGTTCTAGAAAAGTATGTGGAATGTATTTTTCCTACATGTATACCAAATGTGCTTCACAAATTTCACCGTCATGGAAGTGTCTTGGCAGATTCCTTGCAAGTTTCCTTAGAACTTTATTATTTGTTGCCAACTATGTTCTATTTAGTGGGTTTTAGGCTCCCTTTTCTCCGTTTACTGTTGGAGAGGTAACTTAAATTTGGAAATACTGAAAGCTATCACTGAAAATGTTGCTTATTTGGTATAGGGATGCATATTCATTCTATTCTTTCAAAGATTTCTTTGCAATTCTGTTTTGTTTAATTTTTTTTTTTTTTAAGTTTTTTCCGAAATGTATATGATGGAGTTTTTCTTCCTGAAACTGATGCTTACTTTTTAGACTCGCCAACTGATTGATCCAGACATGTATTGGTTTGCAATCCCAACTATTGGTTATGTACTGAAGAGCCTTTCTCAGGTATGTAGAAGTATTTTTCTCTTTTTGATATAGGAATGTTAATGTATTTTACATGCTGGGGATGTTTATGTATTTGCAATTGATATTTGTAGTTTACATGACAAGGGAATTTCCTTGAGCATTTATTGTTAAATTCCATGGTGAATTGGCTATGTTCTTCCTAATTAGCGATTACTATGTTAAATTGTCCATCTTTTAAATTGTCAATCTTTTGCCATCTGTTCTGATCCTAGTGGGAATGCTTGAGAATTTAAATAAAAAGAACATCTCATTTTTCAAACTGCTTCCTAAGATCTGGTTGTGATCAATTTATTAGTTTCTTTCTATTCAGGGAAGAAAGGAACTCCTTTCATTCCTGAACCGCAGGAAATACAAAGAGATGATGTTGGCTCCTTTGGAGAAGAAGCTTCTACGTTTCTCTCCTCTAGATATGAGATTTCACCTCCGTGACCTGATTGGATCTGGTCACCTCAAAACCATCCACACACCTACTGGTTTAGTTGTTCGAGTTTCAAAGGATTGAATCATAGGAAGATACAGGTTCCAATACGGTTCTAATACTCCTGGCTTGGATATCAATCATGACAAAAGGTTTAGTAGCTGATACTAGAATTATTAACTTTCAACACCTTATACAAATTAGCACTCACTTGAGTATAATTTTTAACAGGGTTAGCTAAAAAAAGGATTTCAGTCTACTATGATGCATCAGCATAAATGAAGGAAAGTGGATATGAGTTTACTCTCTACTAGGCCGCCTTGTTTTATTCATTAGTTTGTTTCTAAGTTATTTGCCAGCCATGCTGCAACTTCTCCATTATCTATTGAATCAACTGTGAGATTCTACAATAACGTCATTTCAGGTCACTTTTCTTACTGGTTTTCTGATACTGTCACATTTTTCTCATCTGTGCTAATACTTTTTCTTGTAAAACTCTTGGAAGAAAAGCTTGTTTCCCCATACAAAAATTTGCTGTAGTTTAGACATAATTGAGCTATCGCTTGCACTGTAACAAGGATTTGTTTTCAGTATCCATGTCGTTGTCAATATTGCTGTTAAGTTTTATTGGTGTTTGGTGGCGTGAAGTTGATGACTCTATAATTGGTTGATTACTTAGGCAAGGGAAAAATAGTTTTGTACCAAAACTATATATTCAGACTGCATAAAAGAGCAAGTACTGTGAAACAAACTTATTATTATATACACGGAACTAAATAAAATAAGGCACTTCCTAAAATAGTTAAACAATGTCCACTGTGTCTATATATAATCTCATATGTTGATTATGCCGGTTATATTACTATAGTAGACACATGTATTTTCTTAAAATCATCGTCTAATTTGAAAGTGATGTGTAAGCTTGAATAGGTTAAAATTCATATTATTGCCTTTTTCCCTCCTATGATTATTTAACTAAATTAATTAATGATCTCGTTGACGGTGGATTTTGGTCTCAGGGCAATATGGGAATATTACTCCCGAGACAATCCTCCCTCAATAATGAATTTGTTTGGTTATGGGGGACCAAAAGCAAATTTAGCAAAAGACAGATAAATACACCAATCAACAAGGAGATTTAACGTGGTTCGACGGATCTTGGTCCGACCTACGTCCACGGGCACAAAAAGGATGATACTTTTATTACTCAAACACGCTTCTCAGCTCTCTCTTTTGTTTACAAGTCTCCCAATAATGATCTTGATCTCTGATTTTTTATGATCATGCCTTTTACACATACTATGCCCTCCTATTTATAATAACACAGAAATCAGACTCCTATTTGCATAAGAAATCCTAATTGAACTTAGTCTCCTCTCCTTGCAAGGATTCCTAGTCTGATTTTCCTTTCTCTTTTCTTATTCCTTTTCGGGTTCTGACTTCATTTCCTTGTGAGAGTAGGATAATTCGTTTTATCTTATCCGCAAGAATAGGGTGTCGTCATCTTGAACACGTCTTGCCATCTGGTCGGTCTTCATGAGGTCGGTCATGGCAATCTTTTATGCTGAGAGTGTTTCTGCCGACCTTATAGTGCTCGGTCATCCGAATCAAAGTGGTCGGTCTTTACATGTTGTGGTCGGGTCGGCTTTGATGATCTTGACCAGTCAGGGAATTACCCTTCTGTCCTCGTCGTGCTGCCTTAAATGTCATAGTGCCTGAAAACACCATCAACATCTGTCCCCTAGTTCTCGGTTCCAACAAGCGTGCAAGTTGGTGCCGGGAACTATATAAAGAAGGTGTTTTTGATTTGCTCTGTTGGAGGTCGGTCCGGTGTCGAGAAATGTTTTGTTGCCTCTTTTCAAGCGCTTTGTCTTGAGACACGTAACAGTCACGTCCGCTTAAATGCCTATCAAATCAACTTTAGGGTTTCTTCTAAGTTCGACACTTGTCAATCATCCGCCGGGTTCCCGCCAAAAAGGGAACGAATCGACCGTGTAGAGGCGTCTTCACAGTGGGCTGATCTCAGCCGTCTGTTTAAACTTGGGAGACCTCTTTTGCAGTCGACACCTGGCGTTCATCCGGGTTCTTCCCTTAGATCCAACGGTCACGAGCGTATTTGCCATGACTATAAGAAGGCGAGGCTTTCACTGTTCCATCTTTTTTCGGCAATTTCTCCTTCTTTCCTGAAAACATCTCCGTGATTCGCCCAACTCCGTGTTCTCGAAGTTCAACCGCGGGCTTTTTCTTTTTCTTTGCTGCGAACATAAGGAACGGGCACAACCGTACTGCGCAACCTCCTGCTTTTTCCGAGAAGAACAAGTAAGTCCTCTGAACGACCTCTTCCTTTTTTGTGTTTATGAATCTGTGTTTGCTGTTCATTTTTGAGTGTTTGCTAGGGAAAGATTTATGGTTTGCTGAGTTTTGCCTTAGGGCACTTTAGAGACCACCTGTTTAGCTAACATGGAAACCGTGAGTAGTTTCTTTTAGCTATAGACTGACTTCCCTTCCTTCTTTTTGTTTTCTGGGTGTCAGGGATGTCTGACAGCAGTTTCTCCCCTGAAAAGCCTGCTAAAACCTCAACTCCCCCTGCTGAGGAGCTCTCCTCGGGCTCGGGGGCACCTAGTGTAGAAGACCTTGACACTACCCCTACTCCTTCTGAGGTCGAACAAGATTCCTATCATCAGAGGGTTCCTCGGAAGGACCCAGAGGCCGGTGAACTCGGCTCGTCGGCTCTGGATATGAACCGTCCTTCCAAAATAACTGAGGACGACCTCGCCCTTCTTCGACTGCGATATAACATTCCCATAGATATCGCCCTTGAAGTTCTCGGTCTTATGGATCGCGCTAGCCAACCTGACGAGGGCTCGGTGGCACTTCTTCCTGCCTTCTTTGAGTGTGGGCTGCGCTGTTGCCGATTCAACCTTATTTCGCTTGGATGTTGGCCGAGATGGAGATCGCCCTCTGTCAGCTGAGTTTAAACAGTTGGAGGATTCTGGCCGGGTTGTATGTAGTTTGGCACCGGGCAGGACTCGGCGAGCCTTCCTTTGAAGAGGTGAAGAGGGTATACCTTTTGAAGGCCAACCCAAAGGCTCATCATGGTTGGTACTACCTTTCCGCTTACAATAGTTCGTTAAACGTCGTCCAGAAGCTGTCTGACTCCAATAAGAACTTCAAAGATCTCTGGTTCTGGGCCACTGGGGATTGGGGACGGACCCTGAGGTCGGATGAGGGGAGATCTTGGTACCGGATATCTTCAGGGCGGGAGGTTAGGAGACCGACCTTTTAGCTTCTCTTTCTTTATCTTTTCTTTGTTTGGATTCTTACCCTTTTTCTTCTATTCTTCCTAGCCTGTTGGAGGGATGCTCCCAAAGTTTCCCACCAGGTCCGGCGGCGAGTATTCTGGGCTCGTCGGTATGCCGCTCACTGGAGGGAATTGGTTAATGATGCGGCTTTTGTTGAGTCGGGCCTTACCCGGCTGTCCCTTCGGACGTCACAGGTCGGATAGGTAGATGTCTGCTGGCTGTTTAGTTTGGCTTCCCTGTTTGTTATCGTGTGTTTGATGTCTTTATTATATGCTCGGGTCCTGATTTCCTTTTCCCCTTTTTTGTAGGTATGTCAAAGAGGCCTAAGTTTCTTGAGAAGTTGGCTGGCACTATGAAGAAGGCCGGCCATGCTGAAACTGGAACTTCCCGGGCACCGCTGAATCTGTCGCGGTTGGGAGAGCACCTCAAAGGAAAGTTCAAACGGCTACTCGTGATCCATATTCTCCTGGTGTGCAGTCACCGGGGTCTGCTCGGTTGGTCAGCCCGCCGAAGCCTCTTAGGAAAAAGAGGCGTCAATTTGGGGCTGAGGAGGCTGAGTTGGAGGGGGAGGAGCCTGTGCAGGGCAAGAAGCAGGATGCCCGTCGGGGGAAGAAGTCTTCTGAGGGCTCCTCTAAGAAGCGCAAGGTTCCGTGATCCTCGGGGTGGATGACTTGGGAGAAGGCATCTGGGAGGCTACTTCCCATTTAGTACCGGCTTTCAATGAGTTGGCCGAGGTGATTCCCCCGGGGAGGTTTCGAGATATGAGGATATCTCTCCGGAAGGTGTGGTGACTGAGATGAGCTCTCAAATGGCAAAGGTAGTTTTATTATTTTTTTTTTTTTTGATCTCGTTCTCGGTCTTCCTCATCTCATATCTTGACCTTCTTTGTTTTCGTGCAGGCTACCTACCTCATGGTGAAGAATAAGGACCTCATTCTGAGTCTATTGTCCGAGGGTGGTCAGGCTCAGAGACTTCAGAATCGCCTCACAGAAGTGGAGGCTAAACTGGCTGATCGGGAGGAGGTGATAAAGAACCTTGAGTCGACTGCTATTGAGAACTTCAAAACAAACAGCTCTCAAGGCTGCTGCCGGGTTGGAGCGAAAACTTGCCGACACTGCCCGGAGGATTTGAAGGCTGCTCAGTCTGAGATTGGCGTTTTGAAGGCGAAGGTGGCCAGTGTTGAAACCAAATTGAAGGCCAATGATGAGCAAATGGCACGGGCTCGGGATGATCTTGAGAGGAAAGAGGCCGAGCTCGAGGAAAGAGAGCCGATCTTGAGGCCGAGAAGGAGGTCATCCGTCTTGAGGGGGTTGGTGATTGTGCTGATTTGATACCGATGGTGCTGCCAAGTCTGAACATGGACCCTATTTATGCGGCCATCAGTTTTTGTAAGGGGGATATTTCTGAGGAGGAGTTCCGGAAATGGCTCCATCCTCCTTCTGAGGAGGTGATGGATCCTGACCCGATCTCGGTGGTTCCGGCTTTCGGGGCTCCCCAAGAAGGACGACTTGATGTTCCTGCCCCCAGCGAGGACTGTCTTGAGATCCCTCCTCCCGTCCCTGAAGCAGAGGTCTCTCACGCTGCTGAGGTTGAAGCTGCAGTTCCTCCTTCTGAAGTCGAGCCAATCCTTCCGTCGTCTGAGCTGGCTGAGGAAGAAATTTCCGCCCCTGTGCGGGCTGAATGAGAAAGGGTAACCCGACCGGGGCCCTATGTACACTTTACTTTTGTAATAAAAACTTCAAGTTTTTGTATTTTGACATATGTATATATATATTTTTACGTGTCTTTTTTTTTTTTTTTTTTTTTTTTTATCTCTTTCTCCTTTTTTTTTCTTTTCCTGTTATCCGAACAATTTTGAGACCCTTCAGGGGTCAGCATGAGCCTGAGGGGTCTAACCTGACCCCGAGCTGAGTGATAGACTTGGATTCTGGGGGAATGTTTCCTCCCCAAATCGAAGGAGTTGGCTCGGTGGAACGTAACCCGCCCTCGAGCTGAGAAAGAACTTGGACCTGGGGGAATGTTACGTCCCCAGTCCAAAGGGCTGACTCGGTGGGACGTACCCCGACCCCGAGCTGAGAAAGGAACTTGGACCTGGGGGAATGTTACGTCCCCAGTCCAAAGGGCTGACTCGGTGGGACGTACCCCGACCCCGAGCTGAGAAAGGAACCTGGACCTGGGGGAATGTTACGTCCCCAGTTCAAAGGGCTGACTCGGTGGGACGTACCCCGACCCCGAGCTGAAAGAACATTTGGCTCTGGGGGAATGTCACCTCCCCAGACCAATAGAGCCGACTCGGTGGGACGTAACCCGACCCCGAGCTGAAAGACTTGGCTCTGGGGGAATATTACATCCTCAATCCAAAGAAGCCGACTCGGTGGGACGTAACCCGACCCCGAGCTGAAAAAACATTTGGTTCTGGGGGAATGTCACGTCCCCAAACCAAAGGAGCTTGACTCGGTGGGACGTAACCCGACCCCGAGCTGAGTGAAAGATTTGGGTTCTGGGGGAATGTTACCTCCCCAAACCAAAGGAGCTTGACTCGGTGGGACGTAACCCGACCCCGAGCTGAATAACCAAGTGGCCTCGGCGGAACGAAATCCAGCCCCGAGCCGACTAAACCCCTGGGACTTATTCAGAAGGGAAATGAATCAACCTTCGAAGCCTTACCGAATCTGGCACGGGCGTCCCCCTACCAGACCGGCGGAAAACGAAAACAAGTTTCTGGAAAATAAAAAATGGGGATGACTTAGCACCTATCCCAAAAAAAAAAAATTTAAAAGAATAACAACATGGATGCCTCAAAACAGCGTCCTGCCCGAGGTCTCCAAAACACAATTCTGAATCTTTCAATTCAGTGTCCCGGCGAACCAGGATTCGGATCAGAAGAGCGTTTGAATGGTAAGGGCACATCCTCTACACGTTGGTTCACTGGGGAGCCTGTGTATTGTATGAGGGCTCCTCCTTACCACGCTGGAGCAGGCACACGCCACAGGGGCATAACGCATCCCCGTGCTGTGTCTCTCACAGATCCGGATGATGAATGGATCAAAGAGTGTCCGGACTACTGAGGGTATGTTCCTCTTTAGTTCCGGCATCACTGGAGCTAGCAATCGTCACGGGGTGTCATTACCCCCCGTGCTATGCTTTCCCACGGATCCATTACATCGGGTAGGTGAGGATCAGAAGAGTGTTCGACACATTAAGGGCATGTTCCTCCTTATGTTCGGTAACACTGGAGTAAGCAATCGTCACGGGGGTATCATCACTCCCCGTGCTATGCTTCTCACGGATCATATGCATCGAGTATGCCCCTGAGGACCCGAGCCAAGAGAGATACTTGGTTCTGGGGGAATGTTCCGTCCCCAGTCCAATGAGTATTGACTCGGTGGGACGTAACCCGCCCCGAGCCGAAAACGGCCTCGGCGAAACGAATCCAGCCCCGAGCCGACTAATGAAGAGGCCTCGGCAGAACGTAATCCAACCCCGAGCTGAAAGAGGTACATGGCTCTGGGGGAATGTCCCGTCCCCAGACCAATATGCGTGACTCGGTGGGACGTAACCCAACCCCGAGCCGAATAACTGAATGGCCTTGTCGGAACAAAGTCCAGCCCCGAGTCGATCAAGTCTTAGTGCTTTGGTCGTTTCTTTTTGTATTAGGCGCTAAGTTTGTCCCCGGTTTTTTGAGTAAGTCTTTTTATTTATGTTTTAAGAAAGTGGACGAGAACCTTTTTGAAAAGAGAAAGCTTTTATTCATGTTTCGGGGACAAACTGCCCTTTTCTCAGTTGATTTGGCGGCCACATGCTCTTTGTCTGGTCGTCATAACTTCGTGGTCAATGTATTTGTTCAGATATCCGTTTCGTGCTAGGTCTTCCATCTACTCTCGCAGATCTTTACATCCGTCCGTTGCATGTCCTCTGGAGTTGTGGTGTACGCAATAAGCCTTTTGGTTCCTCTTGTCCGGGGGAAACCTTCGTTGGTCGGGTTCTACTAAGAGGCATTTCCCTTGGATCTCCATGACAATTTGTCCCAATGGTTTCTTTAGGGGAATGTATGCATCTTCCCCGACCACATGGTTTACTTGGGTCGGGGCCCTTCTCTCTTGGTTGTCTCGGTGCAGTGGTTTGAACTCTTTGTGCTTCGGGGGTGGTCTTCTGGATTCTCTTTCTGTTCGGGGGGGGGCGCCCTCCTTGCGGTTCTTTCTCTGATGATGTTCCCTTTTCGGGATATTTTCTCATCGTTCTCTAATAAAACGAATTTTCGGGCCACCTCCAGGGCGGTGGCGTAGTCCGGGGTGTCTTGGATCCTTAGATGGGTCCATAGCCTTCCGACCTTCAAGGCTCCCTTCAAGCTTTCCAGGGCCTCGGGGGATTCATACCCTTCCGACTTCGAGTACCATATTATGGATCTTTCAATAAATATCTTTAAAGGTTCATCGTCTCCTTGCTTCATAAGCCTTAGTTCTCCAATCGTTTTTCTGGGGACACAAGCCCCCTTGAAGTGTCGTATGAATGACTTCCTCAGTTGTGCGAAGCTGCTGATGCTTCTTGGGGCTAGGCTTCTATACCATAGAATGGCCGGTCCGGCTAGAGTTAATGGGAACACTTTGCATATGGCGTCCCCTGTTACCCTTGCACCTCCATTAGTAGGGCGAAACCTTCAATGTGGGTTTTGGGATCGGTATGGCCTTTGTATGGTGTCATGGTCGGCATGCTGAATCTTTTTGGGAATTTCTCCGACTTTATTTCTTCTGTGAGGGGGACTCATCTTTGCCGTCCTGGACATCCCCTCTGTTTGTACTGGGGTATACTCCCCATTTGACCAGCTCCTCCCGCAGCCAAGATTTCATGCTGCTGTCTTTGATTCCATGCCGCCTCCTGTGGTTTCTTTTCTTTCTGCTTTCTCGGGGACGGTGCTTTTCGAGGTCGGTATCCTCTTGTACTCTTTCGGTATATTCTTTCCCTCTTCTCCGGGTGCTGTGAGGGCTATCGTAGGAGTCTGGTGACGATTCGTCATCTTCCTCCTCCCATGTGTCCTCGGTCTGGGCATCTTTCTGCACCACCACGGATCTTACCCTGTAGGGATCCCTCCTCCGGGGTCTGTCGTCCTCACTTACATCGACAATTCTCTTTCCTTCCGCTATTTCATTCCTTCGTCGGCTAGTCCCGGCCTCGAATTATCCGTCGTGTGCTCCCTCCATCTTTTCTAATCGGTCTACTATGGCTTTTAGCAGAGTTTGGTTTTCCTCCCTTTCTTTCCTAAGGTTCTCCTCAATCTTTTCCATCCAGTCTTCAGCCGAGCTCCCTGATGGTTGGTGGTTTCCGTCTTCCGCCATTGTCTTACTACGCGAGTTGCTTTTTGTTGAGTTCCCCACAGACGGCGCCAACTGTTGACGGTGGATTTTGGTCTCAGGGCAATATGAATATTACTCCCGAGACAATCCTCCCTCAATAGTGAATTTGTTTGGTTATAGGGGATCAAAAGCAAATTTAGCAAAAGACAGATAAATACACCAATCAACAAAGAGATTTAACGTGGTTCGGCGGATCTTGGTCCGACCTACGTCCACTGGCACAAAAAGGATGATACTTTTATTACTCAAACACGCTTCTCAGCTCTCTCTTTTGTTTACAAGTCTCCCAATAATGATCTTGATCTCTGATTTTTTATGATCATGCCTTTTACACATACTATGCCCTCCTATTTATAATAACACAGAAATCAGACTCCTATTTGCATAAGAAATCCTAATTGAACTTAGTCTCCTCTCCTTGCAAGGATTCCTAGTCTGATTTTCCTTTCTCTTTTCTTATTCATTTTCGGGTTCTGACTTCATTTCCTTGTGAGAGTAGGATAATTCGTTTTATCTTATCCGCAAGAATAGGGTGTCGTCATCTTGAACACGTCTTGCCATCTGGTCGGTCTTCATGAGGTCGGTCATGGCAATCTTTTATGCTGAGAGTGTTTCTGCCGACCTTATAGTGCTCGGTCATCCGAATCAAAGTGGTCGGTCTTTATATGTTGTGGTCGGGTCGGCTTTGATGATCTTGACCAGTCAGGGAATTACCCTTCTGTCCTCGTCGCGCTGCCTTAAATGTCATAGTGCCTGAAAACACCATCAACAGATCTTTATAAATATGTTAATTTGAAACTCTTGTTGATATGTCATGTGTGGCTGCTAGTTAGCTTAATTGGCAAAACTTCGTAGGTGGTGCAAGAGGTATAAGGTTTGTATCTTAATCACATGGATGAGGAGGAGATTTAATTTCTAGTTGTGCTATGCTTAAAAAATATTAAAAAATATATAAATTGTTTGGTTGATATTTTTCACTGCAAATTCAAGTATGGATTTAATTCAATTATACAAATGATATAATTCAAGTATGGATTTTTTAGTACATTGAATTCTCCCCACTCCCCAGAGCACATAGTGTGGGAAGTCTTGTGTGCTCGGCCATCCTTTACTTTCCTTCTACAAATGATATAAGTTGATTTTTTAGAAAACAGTGCCTCTATTACAATTAAGTGAATTTCTCATAATGGTTTTAATTTAGAGAATCAAATATATATATGGACGTAATATTTAAATCTTTTAAATAAAAGAAAAATATTTATTTTTTAAATTATTATTTTTTAAAAAAGGTTCAGAATCTAAGTAAATAAACACTTGTAAAACTTGGGTTTGCATATTTATGCAAAATGGTGGCCTTTTTATTTATTTATTTTGCTTAAGCTTAAACTCATTTTTAGGGGCTTCACTATTTTCACCATTCACTTAAAAGACAAAAAAAACCCTTAACCCCATTTTTAGGGGCTTCACTATATTGCTTAAGTTCATTATTTCAATATTTCAATAATAGTTTCTCTATTTTTTTTTTTAAAAAAAGAAGTAGCTATATAGTTTCTTATTTGAAAGAAAGAAAAACAGATTAGTTTTTGATTAGTAACTGAAAATTTGGTACAGTGACATTAAGTAACTCTTTCATGTATAACAGAAGTAATCTGAGCATAGTATTGTAGTATAGAAAATACAAATTGTTGGAAATTAATTGTTGTTAATTATTTGGTGTTGTAAAATAACAACAATTAGTAATAATTTCATGTTAGAAATTATTAAGTTAATTATGTGGTGTTGTTAAATAACAACAATTAGTAATGATTTCATTATTAAGTAACAACAAGAGTTGTTAATCAAATAATTAAGTAACAACAAGAGTTGTTAAGTGACAACAATTAGTAAAATGTTAAATGAGGAACATATGGTACACCCATGATGGTAACATTTTTGGAAGGGTTAGAAAAGGTCATTATGTATCCTAATAATGTGATTAATAGTAATCAATGCATGTGATTACATAGTGATTTGATTTCCCTCATATAAATAAGATCATTTGCTTATTGAGTTAAGCAATCAATTAAGTTTGATTAAGAGGTCTCTACAAGCATAAAAAGTATGCAATTGTGTTGTGGTTAATATAGATTTATTTCAATTAGCATGTAAATAAATCTAGGACTAGTAATACATGTATGGTTAGATCCTAAAAGGACAAACATGTATATATATTAGGGATTATGTTTCCTAACATTGGTATCAGTAGCTTAAATGCATGTATTCTAGTTGGATTACACAAAAATTGCATGAACATGCATGAAAAATGTTGAAAATGCTTTTAGTTTTTGTTTTTAAAAAAATTTTCTTCCAACTTTGGGCCGTAATAATTTTCTGTAGAAAATTGATAATCGCATGTTCAAATATGTTTTGAAAACTACGTCATGAGATCTTCAAATTGGTGTATCTTTTGCTTAATTTGGATTAAAATTGAGAAAGGTATGGACCCTAGAATTTGGTTAGTTGAATCTGTTTTTACCCAGAAAAACACTCCCAGAAGAACCGTACTACATGTCATCCGGTCTTTAGAGAAGAAGACGACAAGTCGTCCGGATTCTGTACGACATGTCGTACATTTGCCGCATTTCCAAACTACATGTCATCCGCTATTTAGAGAAGAGGACGACAAGTCATCCGCTTTTACCGTACGACAAGTTGTACTTGTCCCTTAGTAACATACGACATGTCATCCAGTTATGTACGACAAGTCATACGCATAACACCGAGAAGGATGACATGTCGTCCACAACATCCAAATCGACAATTCGGTTCTACCTGTAAATGACGACCGACATGTCATACAGCCACAGAACTCGCGGACGACATGTCGTCTGCGCGTGTAACTTGGCCGAGGCTGGCCGGCGCGTGAGAGCAAGTGGGATCCCGTGGCCGGCGCGTGACGGCGCGTGGTGGCGCGTGAGCCACTCCTGTGGCGCGTGGATGGCGCGTGAAAATCTGTGAGGCCCGTATTGGTCATGTCTGTATCGGTTTGCTTCAGTAATTCTGATCCGTCATGATTAAAAGTCTAATCCTTTTTGTAAAATGTTTTAATCGGCCACGATAAATTTGTTTTATCACATAAACTTTGTGTTTATGAAAATGAATATCTTTGTGATGTTTATTTTAGTCAATGTAACTTTGTGTTTCATTGTATTGATTTTTCCTTGTATTTGTTGTAGAAAAATCATGGCGATTATTCGAAGAATTGCAAAAGTGATTACGACACCCACAGACCAGAAGATGATATTAGATATGTTGATGGAAATGGATAAATATCGAATGAGTGAAAGCGATGATATGATTTCGCATATCGTCGCTTTCAATAACATGTTACAAGAGTCTATCTGGGCAGGTAATTGGATAAGACAGCCGAATAGATTCAGATTACTGAGAAACACTCTCCCCAAGATATGGCAAAAATAATTTACTCGTATTTGGATATTAGTAAAACGTGAGGAAAAACATGTTCCTTATCTACGGCATAAGGCAAATAATACAATTTTTCTTTCGATGTCCCTGAAACGTTGTAAGGATCCTAAATTTGCTATAGGTTTTCCATGGCTGTCCAAGATCAATTACGAGTTACCCAAAAAGTTTGAGGATTCGTATCCAAAAACATATATGAGTTGGGACTCTACAACTGGGAAAATTATTATTGTAAAATATTAATTTCTTTCATGTTGTTTCTGTATGTTATTTCACGGCATGTAAATATTGTATTTATATGTATGAATGTTTCATGTTGAATTTAATTTATGTAATTAAATCAATGATTGTCATGTACAATAGTCGCATGATTAAGATGTTCTAAGAATTTATGTAATTTTTAGAAAATGATTTTACATGATTAATTATGTTGATAATATTTTTACATTGGGTACTTGGATGATGATTGGACACATAGTGGCCTTTTGACTCCAACCTCATTGGAAAATCTTATTAAACATAATTTCTTTCATTATAAAATAAGACAAAGTATTAACAATTGTGCATGAATGTCTGTAGAAACTTTGTGTTTTTAATATGGCTTCCGCAACAAAGAACATTATTGCTGAACTTAACAAGGGTGAGAAATTGAATGGCGATAATTATGAAATTTGGAGCATGAAAATCCAATATGTGCTAGAAGAACAAGAGGTTCTTGAAACTTTGAAAATGAGCATGGATGAACCTGAACAGGGCACTACGGCCCAACACAGGCGAGACCGAGAGGCTTATGAGGCCTGAAAGAAAAAGAATTTCATTGCCCGCATTACGTTGCTGAGCAGTATGGATAATGACCTAATGAAAGAGTTCAGGAAATATGACATGGCTAAGGACATGTGGTCCACACTAGCTGAAAAGTTTTGTAGTACCTCAATAACCAAACTCAGGTCACTGACAATCAAGTTTGACACATACATGAAACGTACTGAGTTCACTATGTCAAAACACTTGAGGCAAATGTCAAACATGATTACTGAACTGGCAGATGCTGGACATGTTCTTACAGATGAACAGAAAGTCCAAGCGGTCATTCGTTCTCTTCCAAATAGCTGGGAGCATATGAAGATGCATTTTACCCACAATGAGAGCATCAAAACCTTTGATGATGCTAAACGTCACCTTGAATTAGAAAGCGACCGCCTTGCGGCTGCTAAGTCAAATACTGAAGTGTATATGACAGAAACTAGTCTACCTGGGGGTTTCAAGAAGAAAATAAAATTTCATGGTGGTGGGTTCCAGTTCGGAAAAGAATAAAATTCTTCCAAATCATAAAAGAAATAGAAAACCAATCAACATGTGAAAGGAAAACGTCATACCAAAAAGAAAAACATGGCAAAGGTTAAATATTTTAACTGTGGTAAGAAATGTCATTTTGCTCGTGACTGCACTGAGCCTAAAAAGGTGAATACCTTTCGTGCATATTTAAATGAAATATGTGTTTCAAGTTCAATCTTTCTAACTGAATCTAATCCTTTGTGGACTGTAGACTCAGGAGCCACAGACCATGTAGCGAAGGATATAGATGCCTTCATGGAATTTCGACGAATTTCACCTAGGGTGAAGTGGATATATGTTGGCAACAACTCACGGGTTGAAGTCAAAGGCATAGGAACATGCAAGTTAGTCATGCATGGTGGAAAAACTTTACTACTACATGATGTATTGTTTGCTCCACAAATTCGTCGAAATTAGTCTCTGTGTTGGTTTTGGTTAATTTAGGTTTCAATTTGAACTTCCATAAATTTGGTGTTGATTTGTACTTAGGTACAATACACTATGGTTCTGATTATTTTCTGGATGGTTTTATTGTATTAAATGTTGAATGTTTTAATCACAATTCCAGTTTTTCGTTTGTTACTTCATCTATCAGTGATGATAGTGATGTAACTGTGTGGCATGCTAGACTTGGCCACATGGCCAGCAAAGAATGAACAGATTAGCCAAAGAAGGCTTTCTGGGAAATATTGAGAAGGTAGAATTGTCAACCTGTGAATATTGCTTGGCAGGAAAAACTGCGAGAAAACCATTTGGAAAAGGGACTAGAGCAGAATTTCCATTACAGTTAATTCATTCAGATATCTGTGGTCCAATGAATGTCAAGGCAAGGCATGGAGCATCTTATTTCATCACATTCATAGATGATTTAACACGTTTTGATTATGTCTATTTGATTGCTCATAAATCCGAAGCATTAGAATGTTTCAAGAAATTTATGAATTTTACAGAAAATCAATTAGACAAGAAAATTAAAGCACTACGCACTGACCGTGGTCGTGAGTACTTATCTGATCAGTTCAGAGAATTATGTGATGAAAAAGGAATTAGTCGTCAGATGACTACTCCTGCTACTCCCCAACAAAATGGTGTTGCGGACAGAAGAAATAGAACTTTTCTTGAAATGGTTAGGTCTATGATGGCACAAGCAAATTTGCTTATAACCTATTGGGATGATGCATTATTAACTGCCACATATGTACTTAACCGAGTGCCATATAAATCTGTGTCCACCACACCATATGAGTTATGGACAGGTCGTAAACCAGATATTCACTTTCTAAAACCTTGGGGTTGTGCGACTTATGTTCATATGCGTTCTCACGAACATGGAAAGTTAGGCCCAAGAGGAAAAAAGAGTATCTTCATAAGATATTCTGAACAATCAAAAGGATATGTTTGTATAGGTGAACATGAAAGTGGAGGCGTGACAGAATTTGAATCACGAGATATCACATTTTTAGAAAATGATTTTCCTAAGCAGGGAGAGATAGGTCAAGATTTATCTCTATATGAAACTCAAGATCACATGGATCACATGATTGGTGAACACTCGGGTTTACCTAATTCAAGTGGGAGTGATGAGAGAAATTTGAGAAAACATGATGAATTAGTTTCACACGAGTCTCATTTACATGATCTGAGTTGGAGTGATGTACATAATCCAAGTGGGAGCAATGTGCACGATCCAAATGGGAATAATATCGAAAGTGAGGAATCAGTTCCACCACTAGAATCCTAATTGCGACGTAGTAATCGTATAGGCATTCATCGACGTCGTTTCGATATCAAAGGAGAAACCTTTATGATTCTACCTCAAGATGATGAAGAACCTAGAAACATAAGAGAGGCTCTTCAGTGTCCTGCTAAGGAAAAATGGATGAAAGCAATGGAAGAATAGATAGAGTCAATGAGGTCCAACCAAGTTTGGGAATTGGTTGATCTACCTAAATGACACAAAGCTGTTAAGAACAAATGGGTTCTTAAAATAAAGCGTAATGCCGATGGCAATATCGAAAGATATAAAGCACGACTTGTGGCAAAAGGGTATACGCAACAGGAAGGAATTGACTATGAAGAGACTTTTTCACCTGTTGTAAGTTTACCTCAATTCGCTTGATTCTGGCTATAGTAGCAAGTATGGATCTAGAATTACATCAAATTGATGTAAAGACTGCTTTTCTCAATGGAGAACTTGATGAAGAAATCTACATGGAACAACCAGTAGGCTTCATAAAAGAAAATGAAAAGGAGAAAGTATGTAGACTTTTAAAGTCTATATATGGTCTCAAGCAATCGTCTAGACAATGGTATATACGATTCCACAATACAATCATTTCGAATGATTTCACAATGATAGATTCGGATCATTGTGTGTACACTAAGAGAGATAAAGATAACTTATCTTTTCTCTGTACGTGGATGATATATTTATAGCCGGAAATGATAAGGAGTTTGTAAAACACATCAAAGAATGGTTATCATCTAACTTCGAGATGAAAGATATGGGTGAAGCTGCATATATTCTTGGGGTTAAGATCTCAAGAAATCGTTCAAAGAATTTATTATCTCTTTCACATGAGTCATATATAAAGAAAATTCTGAACGCTTCCAAATGCAGGCTTGCAAACCCATTGATACTCCTATCACGAAAACTAAAGCTTTGAGCCGTAGATTGTGTCCTGAAACTCCACAGGAAAAGGAAAAAATGAAGAAAGTTCCTTATGCAAATGCAGTTGGAAGTTTAATGTACGCAATGTTGTGTACAAGACCTGATATCTGTTTCGCTGTTGGAATTGTAAGTAGATACCAATCCAATCCAGGACTAGCACATTGGAAAGCAGTTAAAAGAATATTTAGGTATCTGAGAGGGACAACTGATTACTCATTGTGTTATCAAGGAAATGATCTGCAATTGAGAGGTTATACTGATGCTGACTGTAGAGGAGATTTAGATGAAAGAAAATCTACCTCTGGTTTTGTTTTCTTGCTAACACTACAAGAAAAAAGGCTTTTACTGATACTAAATTAGTGTCAGTAAAGGGTTTTACTGACACTATATAAATGTGTCAGTGTTGCCGCAGCCAGAAATCACTGATACTAGTTTCTAGTGTCAGTAAACGTTAATACTGTAGTATCAGAAAATTATTGACACTATGGTATCAGTAATCTTTCACACTATTTTAGTGTCAGTAAATTATTGACACTATAACATCAGTATTTAGTGATACTATAGTGTCAGTAAATTTTGTTACTGCAGTATCAGTATATCGCATATATTTGATTTTTAGTGTCAGTAATTATTGTTACTATAGTATCAATATCCGTCAATATCTTTTAAAATTTAAAAATCGTATTATTTCACAATTATATTTCTTATGTTTTGTAATTAAATTAATCATAAAATATATATATATATATATATATATATATATACCAACTCAATGAAATAAAAAACTAAAAAATTACATTTATATAAAATTCGCAATATAATAGATTAATCGTATTAATCAATTCAACAGTATCACATGATGAATACAAAAACTCCATAGACAATCTTTAAATTAACATATATATATTTCAAAAACTACTCTTAAAGTCCCACCAAAATGTCATGCCCCCACCAAAATTCATGATACTTGTTGAGAAGAATGCAACAATCCCCCAACAATATGATATCTGGCACAAAATCTGAAATTATAAACCAAATGTTAAGAATTAGATGGACTTCCAAAAAAAATCGATATCTTCATAAATAAAAACATTAAATACATCCAAATAAAAATACAAAATATAAATACAAAATATAACCCTAATCTAATTTTTGTCACATAAAGCACTTATTGACAATAACCATACCAACAACCTAAGAGCATGCATATAAAAAACCAAATAACATCCATAATAACAAGTTGTATCTTTCATACCGCTACATAATCACCAAAACAAACAAATCAATAACATACAATAAAAAGCATAGAAATAAAGAGAAACATCTAGGGCAGAGGCTAGTATTGCCCAAAATCCTACATTTGAATTCATCAATTTACACACTTTTACAAGCAATCATGTCGGCTTCATTCCTCAGAGTATACTCTAACGCATTGTCCAAACTGAACTGGTTTGGCAGCAGTTGCAAGGGAAAAAATTTGGAGGGCATTGACAAAGCAAAACCGATACAAACTTATCACAACTGCAATCAAGTACAATTTACTGTATGCCCAACATTATCTAACAAAAAAAATATCACCACGCTAACCTTGCAGTAATGACATTATGATTTCAATGGTTCTAGGAAATGTCAAAAAGACCAAGGTAAAAGTAAACCTTGTCACGAAATCCCTTCTTACCTTTCATTTTATCAGCAAACAAATGCTCCAGCAGGTAACCAGGAAAATACATATTTACAAAAAACTGTTATATTAAATATTTAAATTGCAATTTGTCCTATAGTCAAGTTCCTTGAAAATATTAGATAGCTAAGACTAATTCAGCAAATTAAGTGGAAAAACGGATGTAATAGCGTATGTCATAATCAGTCAATGTGGGGTACAAGACTTTGAAATCAGTGTTGTTCACATACTCAAATATCAAGCTAGGAGTTTTTGAGTGCTGATCTCAAAAATATTTGCTTTCTAAAATAAGTGAGTCCTACTGCTAAACAACAATGTAATGAGGATAAATGTTTTACCAGTGTCAAAGAAGTCATCGATCATTTGATAAATGAAAGAAATGTATTAATTTGGAATATAATGCAGAAAACAATATTCAAAACAGCTTAGACACAAAATAAAAATGCAAATCAAGTTAAAGCATAAAATGGCGTGAAGACAGTCTTTTTGATGTTAGATGGTACAGCTGGAGATTTCCTTTCGAAAAGCTTGAGCTCTTTTCCAGTAAGGAGCAAAAACATGAAGAATTTACAAAGGCTCATTCAATTTGCATAAAAAAGTAAAAAACAATGGAATACATCCAATCCCTATTATATCTAACTCATTTTTTAAATCCTAAACTTAAACTAACAAATATTATACTAAGTTTGGCATTTAAATTTCCAACCTATGTTTTAGAGTCCAGCAGTAGTCCCTCTCTGGTATAGAACTCAGTGAACACAGAAAATGCCAGGAGATTTCAGGGTTTCAAAAATTATTTTCGACGAAAAAATCCACACGATTTCTTTCCCTCTTATTGATCTCTTATCCAAACGAAGTGTCAAATGTTTTTACATGATAAAATTATTTCTCACAGGCATTTCATCAAACACATGGAGATGACTTTTACCCATACACATACCTTGAAATTATGAATGCAAACGAGATTGATCTTTACAGACAAATCTCCCTTAACTTACCCAAATGTTCATCTGAACCAGAAGTATCCTTGTTCACAGGCAAAACATAATTTGCTGCCACTAGGACCAGGCTGTAAGAACAAAAGCACCAATTAAAACAATTAAAAACAAAAAAGAGGCAGATGTCTTCAAAAGTATCAACCTAATCAAAAGAAATTAATCAATTAAAAAATGCCGCCACAAGATTTTCTAGGAGAGTTTCTAACTAATTCTATAATGCATCACTGCAACAAAACCCAATATTTCAGAAATCACAACCATGATAGGAACAGGATAATCAGTCAAACAAATAAAACAATTCACAAAGGAAAAGGAGAGTTCTGTCAATAGGCAGCACACTAAACTCTGCCGTTCTATTGTCACTTTTCTTTAAAACTACAGGCAAGGTCCCTGAAATCCCTTTCAATTATTGCAGTGGAGTGAACACTAATTCAATGACCTTAGCCAGCAAATATTTAATGATAAGAGCACTATATTGGCACTTTGGATGTGAACAAAATCATGTGTCCTGACAGAAAGTTAGAACACTTCTATATATATAATGCAAATAAATAAATAAATAAAAATGAGGAAGTATGTTTTAAATAATTATAGCATAGATCAACAACGCAGTTCAATAAGCACCACGTTTACAAATAGTTGAAAATCTGAATCCCAAAACAGATCGAATCAGAGTTCACGCCGCCGGCCCTGAACAAATAAGAGGTGTGGGACGGATCTCATTCAAATACATAAAAGAAAAACACACAAGGGCAACACAAATTAGGACCTTTATTCAAATATAATGCCGGTCGCTGAAGTTGGAGCCGGAGTTGAGGGGGGAGTAGGCGGGCTTTCCGGAGCGGTTGACACAGCATCGCATTTGGGAGAAGCGAGTGGTGGAGGGAGATAGGGACTGGACGGCGTGGGAGAGAGGGGCGACGGAGCGGCGGCTGAAGAGGAGAGAGGGGAAGAGAGATGGGGAAGTGATTGTTGTTATGGAGTTGGTGGAGGTGGAGATGAGGTGTTTTGAGAGGAATGGGGAGAGTTTTGAGAAGCGGATAGTGGAGATGAGGGTTTGATTTTAAGGAAATAATTTTTTTTTTTATTTTTTTTACTGATACTAAGGTATCATTAATTACTGACACTAAATTTACTGATACTATAGTGTCAGTAATATATGCGAAAAATGTCACTTCCGTGAGGTGTTGGTTCGACTCCAGACGACTACGCGTTTTTTTTTTTTTTTTATTTCTTACTGATACTATGGTAATAGTAATTACTGACACTAAAATTACTGATACCATAGTGTCAGTAATTATTGATATTTAAGTGAAAAACACGGAAATAGGCACATTTACACGTCGTTTCTGACACTTTTAGCCTAGTGTCACTAACCTTAGTGTCAGTAAAGGCCTTTTTTCTTGTAGTGTAAACAATGGTGCCATTTCATAGAGCAGTAAGAAACAATCTTGTATAGCCTTATCCACAATGGAGGCTGAATTTGTGTCCTTTTCATCAGCAGTACAAGAGGTTGTGTGGTTGAAAAGGTTATTGGATCATTTGGGTATGTCAAATGAAGCTTCTGGTCTAGTATTAGTTAACTGTGATAGTGAAGCAACGATAGCCTACACAAAAGACCCAAAATTCTATTGTAAAACGAAATATATAGATACCAAATATAACTTTGTGAAAGACATAGTTGCACGAGAAGAGGTAAACATGAAGTACATTTCTACGCAAGAAATGGTAGCAGATCCATTGACCAAGCCTGTTCCTAGAGATGTCTTTGTTAGACATGTAAAAACTCAGGGATTGCGTAGATGTTAATGTGCTTACATATTATGATATGTATTTTTTCCCAAATAATGTTTACTAATATTAATACTTATTGATATTTGTGTTCAATGCTTACATGTTATTATGTTGATACATGTTTAAACAAATATATTATTAGTCAGTATGAGAAGTATGTCGGACAAGTGAATGATTGGCCCTCTCACACGGGCAATCGCCTCCATTACTTTGTGTTAATGGGAGATGAGAAAAATTTTTAAGCTAATTATCTGAGTGATAATTTAGAGAGCTCAAGCTTGAAAATTAAGTAATGTCGTTATGCGGTCACTTTCTCTGTGATATGACCTAAGGTGAATAATTCGTTTCACCTTACTTGTCTTAATGTCAGTTATGAGTTAGACATTGTGTTTGTCTGAACTATAATCTGTACGGTATTTTATGAGACATGCGCTCCATGGGAAATGAGAGAATACCGTAGCACATGTTTTCATACCATGTGTACATTTGCGGCTATTGAGGGTAATACAAGTAAAGATCTCAGTCTTGATATTGTGTGAGACCCTTGAGATTATTTCAATCTCACATTGTACCCTTTAGACTCTTGTCTGATTCTTAAAACTTAGATTTGATGATTGCTATCTTGGAATGTTACTGAAAGACCATGAGAGATTCGATCTGAAAGGACATCTCTGGAAAAGCGAATTGAATCAAAGTTGAGAGATTCGAGAAAGGAGAAAGATCATTATATGAGTAATATCACATTAGCTTGTATTCACTGGTCGACCAATTATGTCATTCTATGTGATCAAACATGATTGTGAATACAAAATAAATATTACATTTGAAAAGAGATCGAGAGAGATTTAATGTGATAAATGATCGAGGATACTGCATACATTATCCACTATGGTTCTATCCATTTTTCGAGCGGCTATATATTCCTAACAAATGTATAGCAAGTGAGCTCTCGAAGTATGATGGTCGCACGACACAATTGCAAAGTATGAATTATTCTTGTAGAGATAATAAAAATTGTTGATCCCATCATGTGTGAGTGGGAGATGTTGGAAATTATTGTTGTTAATTATTTGGTGTTGTTAAATAACAACAATTAGTAATAATTTCATGTTGGAAATTATTAAGTTAATTATTTGGTGTTGTTAAATAACAACAATTAGTAATAATTTCATGTTGGAAATTATTAAGTTAATTATGTGGTGTTGTTAAATAACAACAATTAGTAATGATTTCATTATTAAGTAAACAACAAGAGTTGTTAATCAAATAATTAAGTAACAACAAGAGTTGTTAAGTGACAACAATTAGTAATGATTTCATTATTAAGTAAATAACAAGAGTTGTTAATCAAATAATTAAGTAACAACAAGAGTTGTTAAGTGACAACAATTAGTAAAATGTTAAATGAGGAACATATGGTACACCCATGATTGTAACATTTTTGAAAGGGTTAGAAAAGGTCATTATGCATCCTAATAATGTGATTAATAGTAATCAATGCATGTGATTACATAGTGACTTGATTTCCCTCCTATAAATAAGACCATTTGCTTATTGAGTTAAACAATCAATTAAGTTTGATTAAGAGGTCTCTACAAGCATTAAAGGTATGCAATTGTGTTGTGGTTAATATAGATTTATTTCAATTAACATGTAAATAAATATATGACTAGTAATACATGTATGATTAGATCCTAAGAGGACAAACATGTATATATATTAGGGATTATGTTTCCTAACATAGATTATGAATATAACTCGTCATCTTTGTCACGTAGAAAACACGTGAAAACAATTTTACTGTGATGGCACTGATCATTTGCTAGAGCACTGCAAGAAAGAAAAAGGAGATTTATAGATGTGTGACTGTGAAGATATTTTGATCATGATACCGTATCGATATATGATTATATTATGACCATACTGTCCCTACATTCATTTCTATGAGCATTTATCTGGTCTGGAAAAGCAAAATCAAAGTTTGTTCAACCTTTTGAACTACTGAGTTCTATCAATATAGTAGAGGTGGGGGTCAGTACTCAAGGGAGAAGCTGGGACTACGTGTGCTGATTGTAACATTGTTTTAGGAATCCAATGTTATGAATTGAGTTATTGATTTTGAGTTTGAATTTGACAGGGTGAGAGATTGGAGCCAATGTCAAATAATTAAGACAAAGGCAAGTGTTCAATTATTGTTCTTGAGGGACCATGTATTTTGTCAGTGACTTACTTACTTTCAATTAAACTACTTTTTTTTAGTTATTAATCCCAAGTTAGTCGTATATAAATAGTGTTGAATCTGTGGGATCCTTCTCATATATATATACTGCTGTTTTAAATGAAATGAAATGCTTGCTGAACTGTGAGAGGATCGTCGTGAATGCTAGCTTGTTAGGTAATATTTTACATAATGTTGGTAAATATTGTGATTGAGATTTGCCTTGAACTTGATGAATGGATAATATATAGGCGTTGTCACATGATTTACACAAGTGATCATGTAGGTTTATTTCTACTTAATATGCTAATTATTGTACTACTACTGTTTTGACAATTCGTGCATTCCATTATCATTAGGAGACTAATAATGTTGTCCAAATTCATGACTGATTAAGTATTTAGGTAATTTCTTGCTAAACTTGAATTATGGCTTGTTTTGATATATATGGATGGAATATGCCTATCAAAGTTATTTGTTTTGGCTTCCAATGCCCTCAAAGGGTGTGGTTTGGTGGTAAGGGATTATGATTTGCAGTGGCGGAGCCAGAAATTCGATTCAGCAGGGGCTAAGTAGTCTGAACTGTAACAATAATATATTTTATATAAAAATAATAGGTGCCAAAATTTTTTGATCCATTGATACTATTTAAAATTTATACGATCTTTTACGTGACATTTTTCAATATTTATCTAGATAATTATCAGTCTTATAAATTACATAATACTATTTTTGTTTTCTTTTAATATGGATATGTGAAGCTATTTTAACTTACATTTTTTTATTTAAATATAGATATCGAAATCTTAATAATTGATTTCATATAATCTAATTGTGGTTGAATTGATATCATTAAATGTTATTTTAATTTTATATATCTATCATTAAATTGATTTAAATAAATGATCAAATTTTGAAATATAAAAGAAATTTATAGGATAATTGAAATTTTAAATAGGGTACTCAAGAATTAATTTTTTTCCCAAAAGCCAGAGGGGGCTTCGGCCCCCTCTGGTCCTTACATGGCACCGCCTCTGATGATTTGGTTGTGAGGTCCCGAGTTCGAATCTATGGGAGACGTATTTCTTGTGAGAACTTGGGACAACCTGTTTAAACCTCAATCGAGTGATTTGACGGCGGAATTTCTAAGGCTTCCAATGTGCACATTTAGATATCTAAAATGCCAATGTATTACTTCCGTAGCTCTTGTTACTTGGCTTGTGAATCTTCTGTATATCTTATCCGTACTGCCTGCCAACCAATAAAATTATAACGCTGCATCTTTTTATAGACATATCGTTACTTACGTATACAATCATGATGCTATATAATGTTGAATATAAGTGTATTTTCATATCATTGGTATGAATTAGCATCACAAACGTAAAATGATTTTATAAGTAAAATTTTTTCAATCAAAATCATTTTTGAAAAGGTAAGTATTTTATGATTTGGATTATCATCTGATCCAATATTTTTTTCAAAAAATATTTTCTGGTAGTTAAAAGAATGGATGGTAAAAAGATTTGGGTCTGGTCTGGATCTGCGTAGATTCTGGTCTATAAAAAAAATTCGGACTTGAATAGTGAAATTTATAACTCGCAAGGCTTGGATCTATAAATACCAATAATATCAGGGTTCACAAAAATTTCCAAACCTGAGAGTAGCAAGATTTAAAAAATTAGATTTTTAGATCCATTACGGGTATATTGAAATCCGGACTGAGTATATCCGCCTCCGGGTTCTGATATTTTTTCCCGAATCTGGATAAGGACTAGATCCACCAAAGCACATCCAGATACGGATCCATGTCATTCATTGAAATAAGCTATGAAAATTTTAGATAAGAGTAAAAAAAATTCATAAAATGACTTACAGATTTGTATTCCCTAAGTTATTTCCTGGAAAATGACTTAATTTTATTGATCGAAAAACTAAAGTTTTCCGTAAGTATCCCAAACACGTAAAATGAGGAAAATATTTTCTGAAAATCATTTTAGCTGGAAACCAATTATTTTCTAAAATTCAAATTTTATAAAGTCCGATCATTGGAAACCAATTATTTAAGCTGTGTTGTTATACTAGATCATGCACAATTCTTCATACAAGTGAATCGTCATGCAAACAATAAACATAAATATAAATTGATAAAACATAATTTAGACAAACTTGAAGATTCTTCATAATGTGTAGAAATGGAAATTACACTTATAAGCCGAGTGATACTCTTTCTTTAATAAGTGTATGTTATAAAATCAGTTATAGTTTATGCTTCTGTGTTAATCCTAATACCTTACACTTATTAGCCCCGTTTTGGTGCACTACGAATTTGTAACTAACGTTCTCCCATGATTCTTAATGGTTTATTGATTAAAGGGCATTTCTTCGGTCAAGAACTATGAACTAGAAACAATAGTGAAAACTCTTCTTTTTTTTTAAAAAAAAAATTGTAGACACAAAATTCTCTATGGATATCTAGAAAATGTATTGAAATTGAATGCTAATCTACAAAATGAAAGAGTCTATTTATAGAGATGGAGGATTACCATTAAAGAGACACTTTTATGTTTAAGAATGCAATCTTTTAAAGAGTAATAACTCTTTAATGTACCATTTGAACTAAAAAAGTATATCATTTCATTCGAAGTGACATATCCCTTCAATTTGTGTATTTTCCAAAAGCCACATATTAAAGGTCATGTTTTTTCAAAATACACCCTATAAATATATTTATTATTTAGAAAAAATTCCTACAATATATACATTTACCGAGTTATATAGAGACGAGTAATGGAAGTTGTATTTGTTTAATCCAAAATTTTGTTAAAATATATCTTATAAATTAATGAATTTTTTTTATTTATTAATGAGATTATTTTCTTACCCCGTTTTTCATAAAAAAAATATATAACACTTTTTTATAAAAATCAAATTTTATCATACTCCCTAACTACTCAATTATATACTAACCTTCAATTCATTCCATGTTTTTCATAGTGAAATATTCGTAAAATTTAATCCCAAATTTTTTATTTATTTATTTTTTTTAAGAAAAATGACACAAATGGCTGTCTCTGGATTTAAAAATTTGGGAGATAATTACAGAAAATTAAGAAAATAATCGTCTAACACGTCCGGATGGTGACCTAATTTTTATTTGTATTATTTAAATTATACAAAGATCTTCAATATTCTCAAGAACCCAATCACAGAAATTGAGCACGTCATTAGCATACGCCTATGAAATGAAATTAACACGCATCTAATTAAATATTTGATCCTTGATAATATTTTAACAGCATGCTTCAACATCGTTGCAAAATCAGATTACAATTGCATCATAAATATTGTTATATTATATTATTATTATTATTTCATTTGAAACTTATCACAATCAAAAGTGTTTAATTTTTCTATTAAATTATTCCAAATAGTATCAAAAGTACTTTAGGGATGGATGGATACTTAGTCTCTCGTGGAAGATATTGCATTGTTTTGTGTGTGTGTGTGTTTTATATATCTCTTATATATAATATTGTTTTGTAAATTCCACACGATTTCTTTCCCTCTTATTGATCTCTTATCCAAACGAAGTGTCAAATGTTTTTACATGATAAAATTATTTCTCACAGGCATTTCATCAAACACATGGAGATGACTTTTACCCATACACATACCTTGAAATTATGAATGCAAACGAGATTGATCTTTACAGACAAATCTCCCTTAACTTACCCAAATGTTCATCTGAACCAGAAGTATCCTTGTTCACAGGCAAAACATAATTTGCTGCCACTAGGACCAGGCTGTAAGAACAAAAGCACCAATTAAAACAATTAAAAACAAAAAAGAGGCAGATGTCTTCAAAAGTATCAACCTAATCAAAAGAAATTAATCAATTAAAAATGCCGCCACAAGATTTTCTAGGAGAGTTTCTAACTAATTCTATAATGCATCACTGCAACAAAACCCAATATTTCAGAAATCACAACCATGATAGGAACAGGATAATCAGTCAAACAAATAAAACAATTCACAAAGGAAAAGGAGAGTTCTGTCAATAGGCAGCACACTAAACTCTGCCGTTCTATTGTCACTTTTCTTTAAAACTACAGGCAAGGTCCCTGAAATCCCTTTCAATTATTGCAGTGGAGTGAACACTAATTCAATGACCTTAGCCAGCAAATATTTAATGATAAGAGCACTATATTGGCACTTTGGATGTGAACAAAATCATGTGTCCTGACAGAAAGTTAGAACACTTCTATATATATAATGCAAATAAATAAATAAATAAAAATGAGGAAGTATGTTTTAAATATTATAGCATAGATCAACAACGCAGTCAATTAAGCACCCGTTTACAAATAGTTGAAAATCTGAATCCCAAAACAGATCGAATCAGAGTTCACGCCGCCGGCCCTGAACAAATAAGAGGTGTGGGACGGATCTCATTCAAATACATAAAAGAAAAACACACAAGGGCAACACGAAAATTAGGACCTTTATTCAAATATAATGCCGGTCGCTGAAGTTGGAGCCGGAGTTGAGGGGGGAGTAGGCGGGCTTTCCGGAGCGGTTGACACAGCATCGCATTTGGGAGAAGCGAGTGGTGGAGGGAGATAGGGACTGGACGGCGTGGGGGAGAGAGGGGCGACGGAGCGGCGGCTGAGAGAGGGAGAGAGGAGAGAGGGGAAGAGAGATGGGGAAGTGATTGTTGTTATGGAGTTGGTGGAGGTGGAGATGAGGTGTTTTGAGAGGAATGGGGAGAGTTTTGAGAAGCGGATAGTGGAGATGAGGGTTTGATTTTAAGGAAATATTTTTTTTTTTTAATTTTTTTTTACTGATACTAAGGTATCATTAATTACTGACACTAAATTTACTGATACTATAGTGTCAGTAATATATGCGAAAAACGTCACTTCCGTGAGGTGTTGGTTCGACTCCAGACGACTACGCGTTTTTTTTTTTTTTTTTTTTCTTACTGATACTATGGTAATAGTAATTACTGACACTAAAATTACTGATACCATAGTGTCAGTAATTATTGATATTTAAGTGAAAAACACGGAAATAGGCACATTTACACGTCGTTTCTGACACTTTAGCCTAGTGTCACTAACCTTAGTGTCAGTAAAGGCCTTTTTTCTTGTAGTGTAAACAATGGTGCCATTTCATAGAGCAGTAGAAACAATCTTGTATAGCCTTATCCACAATGGAGGCTGAATTTGTGTCCTTTTCATCAGCAGTACAAGAGGTGTGGTTGAAAAGGTATTGGATCATTTGGGTATGTCAAATGAAGCTTCTGGTCTAGTATTAGTTAACTGTGATAGTGAAGCAACGATAGCCTACACAAAAGACCCAAAATTCTATTGTAAAACGAAATATATAGATACCAAATATAACTTTGTGAAAGACATAGTTGCACGAGAAGAGGTAAACATGAAGTACATTTCTACGCAAGAAATGGTAGCAGATCCATTGACCAAGCCTGTTCCTAGAGATGTCTTTGTTAGACATGTAAAAAACTCAGGGATTGCGTAGATGTTAATGTGCTTACATATTATGATATGTATTTTTTCCCAAATAATGTTTACTAATATTAATACTTATTGATATTTGTGTTCAATGCTTACATGTTATTATGTGATACATGTTTAAACAAATATATTATTAGTCAGTATGAGAAGTATGTCGGACAAGTGAATGATTGGCCCTCTCACACGGGCAATCGCCTCCATTACTTTGTGTTAATGGGAGATGAGAAAAATTTTTAAGCTAATTATCTGAGTGATAATTTAGAGAGCTCAAGCTTGAAAATTAAGTAATGTCGTTATGCGGTCACTTTCTCTGTGATATGACCTAAGGTGAATAAATTCGTTTCACCTTACTTGTCTTAATGTCAGTTATGAGTTAGACATTGTGTTTGTCTGAACTATAATGTACGGTATTTTATGAGACATGCGCTCCATGGGAAATGAGAGAATACCGTAGCACATGTTTTCATACCATGTGTACATTTGCGGCTATTGAGGGTAATACAAGTAAAGATCTCAGTCTTGATATTGTGTGAGACCTTGAGATTATTTCAATCTCACATTGTACCCTTTAGACTCTTGTCTGATTCTTAAAACTTAGATTTGATGATTGCTATCTTGGAATGTTACTGAAAGACCATGAGAGATTCGATCTGAAAGGACATCTCTGGAAAAGCGAATTGAATCAAAGTTGAGAGATTCGAGAAAGGAGAAAGATCATTATATGAGTAATATCACATTAGCTTGTATTCACTGGTCGACCAATTATGTCATTCTATGTGATCAAACATGATTGTGAATACAAAATAAATATTACATTTGAAAAGAGATCGAGAGAGATTTAATGTGATAAATGATCGAGGATACTGCATACATTATCCACTATGGTTCTATCCATTTTTCGAGCGGCTATATATTCCTAACAAATGTATAGCAAGTGAGCTCTCGAAGTATGATGGTCGCACGACACAATTGCAAAGTATG
>SKCR01045812.1:0-46854 GCA_019454045.1 Zanthoxylum bungeanum
ATCTCTCTAAGGAATCGACACCTCAACTATACTGCGATAACCGCAAGTAACCGCAAGTACTTTTTGGGCGTAACCAAAATTTGGCGTCGCTGCCGGGGAGACGGTTTACAACTTAAAGGAGCGGGTTTGCTTGGTCAAACACAAATCGGTAACTTTGTTCCTTCTTTTATTCTTTTGTTTATCTATTGTTTTATTTCAGTTTTTGTTTGTTTAGATTTTAATTTTTAATTTTTAGTTTATCTTTTTTCTTATTTTTATTTTATTCTTGTTTCCCGTATTACTTGAGCTTGAATTGCATGCCTAGACGTATGGATAGATTTGGTAGATTCGTTAGGATGACAAGAAAGAAAGTTCAGACTCAGACTTTGACAACATATTTGAAAACCTTTTTGCCACACCATCCGCGTGTCTAGCACACATAATATAAAGTGATACGAGAGACCACCTGTGAGGACTCTTGAATAGGGATGGCAATTTCCGGATCCGGACCCGGGTCCGGCCGGACCCGGGTCCGGAAGAGATTTCACTTCCCCGGTCGGTTCCGGACCCGGGTAATATTCCCGTCCGGACCCGGTTACCCGGATTCTTTTTTTTTAATTTTTTAAAAATTTTAATTGTATTATTTTATATCATATTTGTATTTTATTAGTTTTATTTCAATTCTTTTAATTTTTTATTAAATTCTATTATATTTATATATATATATATATATATATATTATATGCCCATATATTTATATTTTTTATTAAAATCTAATTTATTTTTAATTTTTTAATTTATTTTTTTTTAATTTTTTCCGGACCCGGGTCTAGGTCTTAATATTAAAGACCCGGGTCCAAAATTTTTGATTCCAAACCGGGTCTACCCGGACCCGGGTCGTCCGGGTCCATGCGGACCCGAACCGGGTCCGGGTTTTTGCCATCTCTACTCTTGAAGAGTACCTCCACCCCACTCGCACAACTACACCATCGTGCATCATGTTTCCTCCTAATGCACCACATATAGACTTTAGGCCTGAAATGATACAGTATCTCCCAACTTTCCACGGTTGGAGAACGAGAACCCATATGTGCATATTAGGGAGTTTGAAGAGGTTTGTAGCGACTTTCCATGATCAGTTTGAAACCACTGACACAATTAGACTTAAGTTCTTCCCCTTTGCCCTTAAGGATAGAGCTAAGAGCTGGTTGTACTATTTAAGACCTAGGTCAATAGGATCATGAGGCGAGATGATACATGCATTTTTCAAAAAATATTTCCCACACCATAAGACTAATGCATTGAAAAGATAAATTCCACCTTCTCTCAGAGAGGCAATAAAACCCTTTATCAAACATGGGAGAGGTATAAAGAGATGTTAGCTAGTTGCCCTCACCATGGATATGAGAGTTGGTGCTTAGTAAGTTATTTTATGATGGTTTAACCCCTAGAGAGCGCCAATTCGTGGAAACAATGTGCAATGGTGAGTTTATATGGAAAGACCCTAATGAGGCATTGAGTACTTAGATGACCGACTGCAAAATCTTACATTTGGACTGGACCTAATGCCCTAGATAACACTGATAGGACACACACTCCTTCCAGTAGAGGCATACACCACTTCAGGGAAGATGATAGTCTTAAGGCACATGTTGAGCTATTAACTAGATAGATAAGAGCCTTACAGCCAGAGATAGCAATATCATGCATTCAGTCGCCCACCTAGAACCCTAAAAGTGTCCGATATATGGTGAGATGAGAGGGACACATGAAGAACAATGCAATGCATTAGGACGTACCAGAAGCCTTATACACCATATCCAGATACCTATAACCCTAGTTGGCGGAACCATTCCAATATTAGTTGGAGACATGGTCTCATCAGCCTATTCAAGCACCACTACCTAGAGATTACAGTGCTCTTCAGTATCACACACCTACTGTTCTTAAGAATTCTTTAGAGGATATTATGCAAGCATTGTGGAGGCTCAGAGGCAATTGTGGAACCCAAAAAAAACCAACCAAAGGTTGAGTCATTGATAGCTCAGGTAGCTGAAGATCATAGGGAGATTAGAGTCAGATCTCTAAGTTAACTAATATCCTGAGTGTACATGAACATGGAAAATTTCCATCTCAGGCTCAACCAAATCCACAAGGGCAACACATGATATAGGCTGATCATGAGGCAGCCAATGTAAAAGGTGTCAATGCTATATTCACTATGAGTGGTAAGGAGGTAGACGTGCAGAACACTTCCAACACTATAAAGGACCCTAAGGATAATAGTGCTAACACATCTCAGGAAGAACAAGTGCCATATTTCCCAGTTGAGATACCATTTCCTCAAGCATTTAACATTTTTCATGTCGAGAAACAACCACATGGTGATGATGAGTGTCATTACTCATACATGCTAGAAACAGTCCTGCCGGAAATAGCTTTTTTACACCGTGAATCAAATCCTCCCGAACTGAAAGTGACCCCAAAGAACCAAAAAATGAGAAAAATGAAAATTAAGGCTCAATTAAAGATGATACCTGGGAGATTAAAATGAGATTGAGCCAATTTTTCCTAATGTGCAGTACCAAATTTCAGCCACCAGACCCCGTGGGATCAATGGATAAACTGCCGCGGCTAGACAAAAAGTCTCTCTCATGCCTTCATCGGTTCACTAGATGGAAGCCACCTGTAGACAACAGAAACTGGGCGACGCCGTTCCTGGGCTCGCGGCCTAGTTGGGAAAGATTACATAACATGGAGTCGCCACCCGGTGTGAACCGGGACAAAGATTTAAGGCCGCACTCACCCCTCGCAAGGGAAGACCTCAAACCGTTGGGTTCGGAATGGTCCCTTACTTATGTCACTTGTAATGAAAGGATTTACATAATAATTTAAACGAGCTGAAGTAACAATTATTCTAGAGGTATCATGCTTCTAAATTCACATTTATAAAATAAAATATGCGCCTAAATATACATGTATTTCATATATAAGATTGCATGCTTAACATATATCAAGATAGCAACTAACATACAACTTTACTTGCATATCACATTCAGGAAAAAAACACAAGCACACATATTAACCATACAAGCACACATATGGGCACTTTTCAAGTGGTACGTGGAATTGTGGCCCAAGTACAGACCGCACTACCGTCCATTCGGAATCGGCTACGGAATTTACGTCTGGGTTTCCATCCGATATACCGCAAGAAATAATGCTCAAATGTTATCATGACATAAGCATACGAATTGTGACACATTTGCATAAGAAAGATCAACTAATAGGCAATTATGCATGAATATAATAAGACAGACTCAGTTCAGTGTGTGTGCGTTCGTGTAGCGTTCGTAAACGCGTTCGAACGGAAATGAAACAGAATGCTCACGTTCGAGTAGCGTTCGTAAACGCGTTCGAACGGAGACGAGACAGAATGCTCACGTTCGAGTAGCGTTCGTAAACGCGTTCGAACGGAGATGAGACAGAAAGCTCACGTTCGTATGGCGTTTGTTAACGCGTTCGAACGGATACGAGACCTGACACATAATAAGGCAAAAACACATGCGCGTTCGAGTTGCGTTCGTGAACGCGTTCGAACGGACACGGACCTGATGCAATACATAAACAGAAAATAAAGGGGCGCGGCGAAGCACTGCCGTAAAGGTGACCTTTTGGGGCTCTTGATCTCTCAAAGAGAGGACCTTTAGACCAACATGCTAAGCCCATGCGCGTCACATCACACATGCAAGAATAGAACCAATCATATCAACCAAGTATGCCCGATTGAACGCATCTTACATCCAATCCGAACACACGTCAACCGGCGCGGCAAAGCATCGTGGTAAAGGGCTTTTAGCCCCTCCCCATAGGGGATCTCACAACACACTTACTAAGCCCATGCGCTCGATTGACTTATACATACGAAAATAAAGATAATAATATCAAACTAAGTATGCTCGATTGAACGTATCTTGCGTCCAACCGAACATACATCAACCGGCGCGGCGCGAAGTAGTAGTGTCACGAAGGTGGCCTTTTCGGCTCTTTGTCTCACAAATGAAGGACCTTTGGACTAACTCACTAAGCCCATGCGCTTGGTTGGATCATAAAAAAATAAACGAATATATGAATTCAAGAGAAAACTAAATAAACAAAAAGCAACACAACGAAAGAGAGATGGTGTCGTTTACTCAAGCGGTACGTGGAGTTGTGGCCCGAGTACAGATCATATTACCGTCCATTCGGAATCGGCTATGAAATTTATGTCCGGGTTTCCATCCGATATACCGCGAGAGTTGACACATCTCTCATTCATCTAATGCCCACAACATATTACATCTCATAATTCATGCATGTTTATATACTCAAAAATCACAACACACATTTCAACATTACAATCATACAAGAAATACTTAATAAATAATGCGGAAAAGGAAAACATGTGTGAAAGATACCCTCAGGTCTAACCTTTTAAGCCGTCTCTCGGACTCACGTTCCACGAAGATCGAAAGGGGGGTAAGGCTCCGCAACTTTTCTGGTCCGCTGGTTCAACGTCCTAGCTCACTGCTTCGCTGCTTTGCTTATTGTTCGAACTCCGTTCTGCTCCTATTCGGCTCCTGTTTTGCTGCTCACTGCACGGGCTACCTGTTTCAATGTTTTCAAAGAACTATTCCAAGTTGTGTGGGTTCTTAGTGCAATTAAATATGATTATTTTTAAGATTGTCTATGTAGTTTTCTAAGTTACTGTTTTTTAAGGATTTTGGGCTACTGTTAAGGTAATCTAGGAGGTTGTTTTGGCGTGGTTTTAGAATTCGGCTATGGGTGAGTGGGTTTGGGTTCGGCTATGGAGGGTGGTCTTGTGGTGGTTTTTTTGTTTTCTTTTTGTGTGTGTATGAAGTGTTTTCTCTTGGATGTGTTTTGGGTGTGTAGAGAGAGTTTAGAGGAATTTCGAGAGAGCTTGGGTGTGAATTGTGTTGTGTGAAGGATCCGAATGGCCTTGGTTAGGGGTTGTTTATATAGAGAATGGCTAGGGTTTACAAGGGAAGGGATTTGTGCATTAAATTAGGATGTGATTTAGTTTTTAACAAGGAAATCAAAGGATTGATGGGGGGACAAAATATTTTACTTTAGGAAGTTGTGATATTTAGTTTGTGTTGGTTTAGGAATACAAATATTTTATATTGGTAAGTATCTTATTAGATTAGGAAGTCAAATATATGATTGGCTTTAATTGGTTATGATTGATTTTAATTTGGTATGATTGTATTTTGATTTAGTATGTGATTTGTTTAATTTAGGCATGATTTTAGTTTAAGTTGGTAATTGTTTATTTTAATTGGTAAATGATTTAAATGTTTTACTTTAATGTTTAATATTTAATTTAATATTTAATTATTTAATTTGGGATGTGTCTTATGGGCTTTGGGGAGCTAAATGGGCTGGGTGTGAGGCTAGCAGCAAAACCAGAATTACCACCGACACCGTTCGAACGCTCCCTCGAACGCTACACGAACGCCCGCAATCTGTTTACCGTTCGAACGAAGAAGTAACGAACGCAGCACCAACGAAGATAGTGAGCTTGTTTATTCTGAATTCCCCCTTCCGATATCCGTTTCCCGCGGCATCCGTGACTCAAAAGGTAGTGCCTCCAAATGAGACTCATCATCGGGTTTATGTAAAAATGCAGTGCCTACAGTTGCCCCCACTTTGATGGGACTTGTGTAATGTGCAACAGTGACAATCCTATCAAAGTTATGCAATGCATTTCTACTTACCTGGCTCGCCAGCTGCCACTTGACTTTCCATGTATTGAGTTGCGTTGATTTGGTAGTGAGGTGCTGCGACCTCTGGTTCATTCCCGAAGTGAGCTGAGGGTCTTGTTCCCATTTTGAGCTGAGTGTCTCGTTCCCTGAATTGTTCAGTGTGGGTTTTGTTCCCGTGGGTCTTGTTCCCATTTTGAGCTGAGTGTCTCGTTCCCTGAATTGTTGAGTGTTGGGTTTTGTTCCCGTGGGTCTTGTTCCCATTTTGAGCTGAGGGTCTTGTTCCCTGAATTGTTGAGTGTTGGGTTTTGTTCCCGTGGGTCTTGTTCCCATTTTGAGCTGAGGGTCTTGTTCCCTGAATTGTTGAGTGTTGGGTTTTGTTCCCGTGGGTCTTGTTCCCATTTTGAGCTGAGGGTCTCGCCCCCCAGACTGATACAGTGCTGTCGCTGTTTCTGATTCGCTTGTCTTTGCCACTTTCTCTCTTTCTGCTTCAACACCTGTGAATACAAAACCAAACAAACACAAGAGAATGCAAAGTATGTTACGTGTATGCATGCATGCATAAGTTTCTTATCCCGTCAGGTTAGGTCTTCTGCCAATTCTCTTGGTGACTGCTCGGTTTTCTCTCCCTCGGGTAAAGTATTGCTTCATTCTTTCCATATTGGTCGGCTTGGTGAACTCATGTCCTTCTGACCGTCTCACTGTCCCATTTCCCTATTTCTGAAGGGCTACCTCATCTTTTCTGTTTTCTTACTCTGAGGATTCCCCGAGTTCTAAATATCGCTGAGTATCATAGTACTAAGGTTTAATGCTTTTCTTAAATATACTCATGTTGCAGGAAGAGGCTTAGGCAAGTAAATGAAATGAACATCTTTATTATTGTTGAGAGCAAAAAAAGTTCGAACAAGTAGCAGAACAATGTCTTTATTTTAAAAAAGTTGGATCAAATAGACTAGGAGGAACAACTCCATCATCCGCAACACTGCCTTCTTCCTTGGCCTATTGTCCTTCGTTGTCATCCATGTAATAAGCTTGGTGGTGGAGGGTTTTGAGGACAAAGGTTTCGGGTAGGCCAGAGTTGATCATGTAGGTGGGTGGTGGAACAAAGTGGTAGTTTGGTAGAGGGTTTCTGTGTGTGTCATGTTGTTCTTTCTCTGGGTCGGGTATTTTGTGAGCATCGATGAGGTTTTGGATTTCATGCCTAAGGCGGGGGCAGTTGTCAGTGTCATGACCTTTTTGCTGGTGGAAGTGCCAATATTGGCTCAGGTCGAAGTAGTGTGGCACAGGGTTTGGGATTGGTCTAGGGTCTAAAGGCTTCAGGAGTCCTTGTCCTTTCAACTTCTCAAGCACCCTTGATATAGGCCTACCAAGATTAGAGAACCGCCTATTTCTGACGGTAGCGACCTCCGCCGTAGTGGGCTTGGTCTCAAAATGCCCCCCAAAAGTTCTTTTATTCTGGCCATAAAACTTTTTGTTTTCAACCTCCTCTTCTTCAATATCCATAACAGTCTCTCTCAACTGTCGGAAATCCACAATCATGGAGGTCATCCTCCTCAGCTTGCCATAAATTGAGGGCTTAGTACCCTTGATAATCATCTTGATTTGGTCCTTCTCAGAGGGCCGAGTCTGCATTTTCAGGAGCTGGCTTCTCCAGCGGTCTACATACTCCTTGAAGCTTTCTTCCGGCTTCTGCTTAGTGTTCTCCAAATCACGGAGTGACAAGTCAATTTCCAAATTCGTAACATATTGTTTTAAGAAAGCATCAGCTAGCTCCCTCCAATCTCCCTTAACCTGCTTGTCTAGGTTATGGTACCATACTACGGGTGCCCCCTCGAGTGACATCCCGAACATCTTTTGTACTTGGCGCTGAGACAGGCCAACTGAACTCATAACTGACCATATTGGCGGAGATGCACCCTCGGGTCTCCATTCCCATTGAACTTAGCCAAATCCGGCATCTTAAACTGCGCCGGCAACTGCTCCTCAAACTTCATTGTCTCATAGTCTAGCAAATCTTCATTCTTACCCCTCATCTTGCGGGTAACGGATTCAACCTGATCCCTGAGTTTCTGTATCTCGGCCTGAGACCCAATCACTCTGTCTGTTGCATACTCTGCATTATCGTCATCAAAAGCGGGGATATCATCCCCCAACCCATTCGGAGGCTTCTCGCGCCTTACATTCTCAGAATCTTCCCCAGCACGGGGCACAACCATATTTGTCATGGCAGCAGTCAAGGCTTGCAACTGTTCAGTAATCTTGGCGAAGCCACTTTCCAACTGATCTATCCGGGATACCTCAGTATCTGATTCACTCATGTCTGTTCTCGGTATTTTGGTGAGTCTTCCTTTTTTTCTAACCCAACGGGAATCTATGATGGCTTTCAGAACACAAGGGTTAACATGATGTATGCATGCATGATGTGCATAAGAAGTATATAACATATATTAAGTCAAACAAAATTCTCAAACAAATCGGCCTATCATCATTTTAGAAGCCTTTTGGGACAACTGTCATAAGGGTGAACCCGTCCCAGTTTAAATGGCACAACGAGTTCACGTCTTACGGCAAAGAGCCCAACTAAATCCAAATGATAATATTCCGAAGACAAGCACTCAAGGTGGCCCATCAATCACTTAGAAGCTTTTGGCCTAATAGTCATGAAATACGTTCTTGTCCCAGTTTAAATGGCCCAACAAGCCCATATCCCATGACAAATGGTCCAAATGGATCCAAACGGTGATGTTCCCAAACATAAGCATAGAAGGGAGATAATGCAAACATAACATAAAATTTTTTTTTTTATAATGGCCCATCAACATTTCAGAAGCCTTGGGCCTAATAGTCATACAGTACGAACTTGCCCCAGTTTAAATGGCCCAGCAAGCCTGCATTTCTGACAATAGTCCAACTGCATCCAAATGAGGATGGTCCACAAGCACATACTCAAGGAAATAATTGCTACTTTAACCATACAAGCCAGTCTATGGGTGGATTTGCAAGAGTATGGACAAAGGCTCTCACTGGCGAAGGATAGCCCACAACTAGGTCTCCCCACTCAAGGTTCGAGCGACCAAGTGAGCGTATCCCTTTTTATACACTAAGGTACGTGCCAATGAGCTATGGTGTGTGATGGACTGTCAAATGGATTTCTCGTTGTAGATCCCCCAGAGGGAAGGTGGAGCGAGGCTCACTTAAATACCCAAGCCTCTTAGGCTCTTATCGCTTATTGTCAGGAATAAACAACGAGTCCTCCAAATTAGTCCATCACAAAGGCTACAAGTAGATGGCCATATAGGTGTCCTCACAGCTTTTCCTTCTAGAAAGGTAGTGAATGAAGGAAGACACCAAACCATTACCTAGCCTCAAAGTGCCCTTGATCAAACCCTCACTTATCCACTATAGACATGGCCAATTAAAACATAAATCCACTCATTACAAGACAATATTTCGGGGCCAACTTTACATCCCCAGTGGAGTCGCCAGACTGTAGACAACAGAAACTGGGCGACGCCGTTCCTGGGCTCGCGGCCTAGTTGGGAAAGATTACATAACATGGAGTCGCCACCCGGTGTGAACCGGGACAAAGATTTAAGGCCGCACTCACCCCTCGCAAGGGAAGACCTCAAACCGTTGGGTTCGGAATGGTCCCTTACTTATGTCACTTGTAATGAAAGGATTTACATAATAATTTAAACGAGCTGAAGTAACAATTATTTCTAGAGGTATCATGCTTCTAAATTCACATTTATAAAATAAAATATGCGCCTAAATATACATGTATTCATATATAAGATTGCATGCTTAACATATATCAAGATAGCAACTAACATACAACTTTACTTGCATATCACATTCAGGAAAAAAACACAAGCACACATATTAACCATACAAGCACACATATGGGCACTTTTCAAGTGGTACGTGGAATTGTGGCCCGAGTACAGATCATATTACCGTCCATTCGGAATCGGCTATGAAATTTATGTCCGGGTTTCCATCCGATATACCGCGAGAGTTGACACATCTCTCATTCATCTAATGCCCACAACATATTACATCTCATAATTCATGCATGTTATATACTCAAAAATCACAACACACATTTCAACATTACAATCATACAAGAAATACTTAATAAATAATGCGGAAAAGGAAAACAGGTGTGAAAGATACCCTCAGGTCTAACCTTTTAAGCCGTCTCTCGGACTCACGTTCCACGAAGATCGAAAGGGGGGTAAGGCTCCGCAACTTTTCTGGTCCGCTGGTTCAACGTCCTAGCTCACTGCTTCGCTGCTTTGCTTATTGTTCGAACTCCGTTCTGCTCCTATTCGGCTCCTATTTTGCTGCTCACTGCACGGGCTACCCGTTTCAATGTTTTCAAAGAACTATTCCATTGTTGTGGGTTCTTAGTGCAATTAAATATGATTATTTTTAAGATTGTCTATGTAGTTTTCTAAGTTACTATTTTTTTAAGGATTTTGGGCTACTGTTTTAAGGTAATCTAGGAGGTTGTTTTGGTGTGTTTTAGAATTCAGCTATGGGTGAGTTTGGGTTCGGCTATGGAGGGTGGTCTTGTGGTGGTTTCTTTGTTTTCTTTTTGTGTGTGTATGAAGTGTTTTCTCTTGGATGTGTTTTGGGTGTGTAGAGAGAGTTTAGAGGAATTTCGAGAGAGCTTGGGTGTGAATTGTGTTGTGTGAAGGATCCGAATGGCCTTGGTTAGGGGTTGTTTATATAGAGAATGGCTAGGGTTTACAAGGGAAGGGATTTGTGCATTAAATTAGGATGTGATTTAGTTTTAACAAGGAATCAAAGGATTGATGGGGGGACCAAATATTTTACTTTAGGAAGTTGTGATATTTAGTTTGTGTTAGTTTAGGAATACAAATATTTTATATTGGTAAGTATCTTATTAGATTAGGAAGTCAATATATGATTGGCTTTAATTGGTTATGATTGATTTTAATTTGGTATGATTGTATTTTGATTTAGTATGTGATTTGTTTAATTTAGGCATGATTTTAGTTTAGTTGGTAATTGTTTATTTTAATTGGTAAATGATTTAAATGTTTTACTTTAATGTTTAATATTTAATTTAATATTTAATTATTTAATTTGGGATGTGTCTTATGGGCTTTGGGGAGCTAAATGGGCTGGGTGTGAGGCTAGCAGCAAAACCAGAATTACCGACACCGTTCGAACGCTCCCTAGAACGCTACACGAACGCCCGCAATCTGTTTACCGTTCGAACAAAGTAACGAACGCAGCACCAACGAAGATAGTGAGCTTGTTTATTCTGAATTCCCCCTTCCGATATCCGTTTCCCGCGGCATCCGTGACTCAAAAGGTAGTGCCTCCAAATGAGACTCATCATCGGGTCTTATGTAAAAATGCAGTGCCTACAGTTGCCCCCACTTTGATGGGACTTGTGTAATGTGCAACAGTGACAATCCTATCAAAGTTATGCAATGCATTTCTACTTACCTGGCTCGCCAGCTGCCACTTGACTTTCCATGTATTGAGTTGCGTTGATTTGGTAGTGAGGTGCTGCGACCTCTGGTTCATTCCCGAAGTGAGCTGAGGGTCTTGTTCCCATTTTGAGCTGAGTGTCTCGTTCCCTGAATTGTTTAGTGGTGGGTTTTGTTCCCGTGGGTCTTGTTCCCATTTTGAGCTGAGTGTCTCGTTCCTGAATTGTTGAGTGTTGGGTTTTGTTCCCGTGGGTCTTGTTCCCATTTTGAGCTGAGGGTCTTGTTCCCTGAATTGTTGAGTGTTGGGTTTTGTTCCCGTGGGTCTTGTTCCCATTTTGAGCTGAGGGTCTTGTTCCCTGAATTGTTGAGTGTTGGGTTTTGTTCCCGTGGGTCTTGTTCCCATTTTGAGCTGAGGGTCTCGCCCCCCAGACTGATACAGTGCTGTCGCTGTTTCTGATTCGCTTGTCTTTGCCACTTTCTCTCTTTCTGCTTCAACACCTGTGAATACAAAACCAAACAAACACAAGAGAATGCAAAGTATGTTACGTGTATGCATGCATGCATAAGTTTCTTATCCCGTCAGGTTAGGTCTTCTGCCAATTCTCTTGGTGACTGCTCGGTTTTCTCTCCCTCCCTCGTAAAGTATTGCTTCATTCTTTCCATATTGGTCGGCTTGGTGAACTCATGTCCTTCTGACCGTCTCACTGTCCCATTTCCCTATTTCTGAAGGGCTACCTCATCTTTTCTGTTTTCTTACTCTGAGGATTCCCCGAGTTCTAAATATCGCTGAGTATCATAGTACTAAGGTTTAATGCTTTTCTTAAATATACTCATGTTGCAGGAAGAGGCTTAGGCAAGTAAATGAAATGAACATCTTTATTATTGTTGAGAGCAAAAAAAGTTCGAACAAGTAAGCAGAATCAATGTCTTTATTTTAAAAAAGTTGGATCAAATAGACTAGGAGGAACAACTCCATCATCCGCAACACTGCCTTCTTCCTTGGCCTATTGTCCTTCGTTGTCATCCATGTAATAAGCTTGGTGGTGGAGGGTTTTTGAGGACAAAGGTTTCGGGTAGGCCAGAGTTGATCATGTAGGTGGGTGGTGGAACAAAGTGGTAGTTTGGTAGAGGGTTTCTGTGTGTGTCAGGTTGTTCTTTCTCTGGGTCGGGTATTTTGTGAGCATCGATGAGGTTTTGGATTTCATGCCTAAGGCGGGGGCAGTTGTCAGTGTCATGACCTTTTTGCTGGTGGAAGTGCCAATATTGGCTCAGGTCGAAGTAGTGTGGCACAGGGTTTGGGATTGGTCTAGGGTCTAAAGGCTTCAGGAGTCCTTGTCCTTTCAACTTCTCAAGCACCCTTGATATATGCCTACCAAGATTAGAGAACCGCCTATTTCTGACGGTAGCGACCTCCGCCGTAGTGGGCTTGGTCTCAAAATGCCCCCCAAAAGTTCTTTTATTCTGGCCATAAAACTTTTTGTTTTCAACCTCCTCTTCTTCAATATCCATAACAGTCTCTCTCAACTGTCGGAAATCCACAATCATGGAGGTCATCCTCCTCAGCTTGCCATAAATTGAGGGCTTAGTACCCTTGATAATCATCTTGATTTGGTCCTTCTCAGAGGGCCGAGTCTGCATTTTCAGGAGCTGGCTTCTCCAGCGGTCTACATACTCCTTGAAGCTTTCTTCCGGCTTCTGCTTAGTGTTCTCCAAATCACGGAGTGACAAGTCAATTTCCAAATCCGTAACATATTGTTTTAAGAAAGCATCAGCTAGCTCCCTCCAATCTCCCTTAACCTGCTTGTCTAGGTTATGGTACCATACTACGGGTGCCCCCTCGAGTGACATCCCGAACATCTTTTGTACTTGGCGCTGAGACAGGCCAACTGAACTCATAACTGACACATATTGGCGGAGATGCACCCTCGGGTCTCCATTCCCATTGAACTTAGCCAAATCCGGCATCTTAAACTGCGCCGGCAACTGCTCCTCAAACTTCATTGTCTCATAGTCTAGCAAATCTTCATTCTTACCCCTCATCTTGCGGGTAACGGATTCAACCTGATCCCTGAGTTTCTGTATCTCGGCCTGAGACCCAATCACTCTGTCTGTTGCATACTCTGCATTATCGTCATCAAAAGCGGGGATATCATCCCCCAACCCATTCGGAGGCTTCTCGCGCCTTACATTCTCAGAATCTTCCCCAGCACGGGGCACAACCATATTTGTCATGGCAGCAGTCAAGGCTTGCAACTGTTAAGTAATCTTGGCGAAGCCACTTTCCAACTGATCTATCCGGGATACCTCAGTATCTGATTCACTCATGTCTGTTCTCGGTATTTTGGTGAGTCTTCCTTTTTTTCTAACCCAACGGGAATCTATGATGGCTTTCAGAACACAAGGGTTAACATGATGTATGCATGCATGATGTGCATAAGAAGTATATACATATATTAAGTCAAACAAAATTCTCAAACAAATCGGCCTATCATCATTTTAGAAGCCTTTTGGGACAACTGTCATAAGGGTGAACCCGTCCCAATTTAAATGGCACAACGAGTTCACGTCTTACGGCAAAGAGCCCAACTAAATCCAAATGATAATATTCCGAAGACAAGCACTCAAGGTGGCCCATCAATCACTTAGAAGCTTTTGGCCTAATAGTCATGAAATACGTTCTTGTCCCAGTTTAAATGGCCCAACAAGCCCATATCCCATGACAAATGGTCCAAATGGATCCAAACGGTGATGTTCCCAAACATAAGCATAGAAGGGAGATAATGCAAACATAACATAAATTTTTTTTTTTTTATAATGGCCCATCAACATTTCAGAAGCCTTGGGCCTAATAGTCATACAGTACGAACTTGCCCCAGTTTAAATGGCCCAGCAAGCCTGCATTTCTGACAATAGTCCAACTGCATCCAAATGAGGATGGTCCACAAGCACATACTCAAGGAAATAATTGCTACTTTAACCATACAAGCCAGTCTATGGGTGGATTTGCAAGAGTATGGACAAAGGCTCTCACTGGCGAAGGATAGCCCACAACTAGGTCTCCCCACTCAAGGGTTCGAGCGACCAAGTGAGCGTATCCCTTTTTATATACACTAAGGTACGTGCCAATGAGCTATGGTGTGTGATGGACTGTCAAATGGATTTCTCGTTGTAGATCCCCCAGAGGGAAGGTGGAGCGAGGCTCACTTAAATACCCAAGCCTCTTAGGCTCTTATCGCTTGTTGTCAGGAATAAACAACGAGTCCTCCAAATTAGTCCATCACAAAGGCTACAAGTAGATGGCCATATAGGTGTCCTCACAGCTTTTCCTTCTAGAAAGGTAGTGAATGAAGGAAGACACCAAACCATTACCTAGCCTCAAAGTGCCCTTGATCAAACCCTCACTTATCCACTATAGACATGGCCAATTAAAACATAAATCCACTCATTACAAGACAATATTTCGGGGCCAACTTTACATCCCCAGTGGAGTCGCCAGACTGTAGACAACAGAAACTGGGCGACGCCGTTCCTGGGCTCGCGGCCTAGTTGGGAAGATTACATAACATGGAGTCGCCACCCGTGTGAACCGGGACAAAGATTTAAGGCCGCACTCACCCCTCGCAAGGGAAGACCTCAAACCGTTGGGTTCGGAATGGTCCCTTACTTATGTCACTTGTAATGAAAGGATTTACATAATAATTTAAACGAGCTGAAGTAACAATTATTTCTAGAGGTATCATGCTTCTAAATTCACATTTATAAAATAAAATATGCGCCTAAATATACATGTATTTCATATATAAGATTGCATGCTTAACATATATCAAGATAGCAACTAACATACAACTTTACTTGCATATCACATTCAGGAAAAAAACACAAGCACACATATTAACCATACAAGCACACATATGGGCACTTTTCAAGTGGTACGTGGAATTGTGGCCCGAGTACAGATCATATTACCGTCCATTCGGAATCGGCTATGAAATTTATGTCCGGGTTTCCATCCGATATACCGCGAGAGTTGACACATCTCTCATTCATCTAATGCCCACAACATATTACATCTCATAATTCATGCATGTTTATATACTCAAAAATCACAACACACATTTCAACATTACAATCATACAAGAAATACTTAATAAATAATGCGGAAAAGGAAAACAGGTGTGAAAGATACCCTCAGGTCTAACCTTTTAAGCCGTCTCTCGGACTCACGTTCCACGAAGATCGAAAGGGGGGTAAGGCTCCGCAACTTTTCTGGTCCGCTGGTTCAACGTCCTAGCTCACTGCTTCGCTGCTTTGCTTATTGTTCGAACTCCGTTCTGCTCCTATTCGGCTCCTGTTTTGCTGCTCACTGCACGGGCTACCTGTTTCAATGTTTTCAAAGAACTATTCCAAGTTGTGTGGGTTCTTAGTGCAATTAAATATGATTATTTTTAAGATTGTCTATGTAGTTTTCTAAGTTACTGTTTTTTTAAGGATTTTGGGCTACTGTTTTAAGGTAATCTAGGAGGTTGTTTTGGCGTGTTTTAGAATTCGGCTATGGGTGAGTTTGGGTTCGGCTATGGAGGGTGGTCTTGTGGTGGTTTCTTTGTTTTCTTTTTGTGTGTGTATGAAGTGTTTTCTCTTGGATGTGTTTTGGGTGTGTAGAGAGAGTTTAGAGGAATTTCGAGAGAGCTTGGGTGTGAATTGTGTTGTGTGAAGGATCCGAATGGCCTTGGTTAGGGGTTGTTTATATAGAGAATGGCTAGGGTTTACAAGGGAAGGGATTTGTGCATTAAATTAGGATGTGATTTAGTTTTAAACAAGGAAATCAAAGGATTGAGGGGGGGACAAAATATTTTACTTTAGGAAGTTGTGATATTTAGTTTGTGTTGGTTTAGGAATACAAATATTTTATATTGGTAAGTATCTTATTAGATTAGGAAGTCAAATATATGATTGGCTTTAATTGGTTATGATTGATTTTAATTTGGTATGATTGTATTTTGATTTAGTATGTGATTTGTTTAATTTAGGCATGATTTTAGTTTAAGTTGGTAATTGTTTATTTTAATTGGTAAATGATTTAAATGTTTTACTTTAATGTTTAATATTAATTTAATATTTAATTATTTAATTTGGGATGTGTCTTATGGGCTTTGGGGAGCTAAATGGGCTGGGTGTGAGGCTAGCAGCAAAACCAGAATTACCGACACCATTCGAACGCTCCCTAGAACGCTACACGAACGCCCGCAATCTGTTTCCCGTTCGAACGAAGTAACGAACGCAGCACCAACGAAGACAGTGAGCTTGTTTATTCTGAATTCCCCCTTCCGATATCCGTTTCCCGCGGCATCCGTGACTCAAAAGGTAGTGCCTCCAAATGAGACTCATCATCGGGTCTTATGTAAAAATGCAGTGCCTACACCACCATGACAAACTTGGATGGTTACGTCTGGCTGAAGACGTTAAACTTAGCGCTAGCGGGGAGGCAACCCTTGCATCTACATTTATTTTATTTATTTATTTACTTTAGTTTTTATTTTATTATGTGCTAATTGCATGTTTGTTGTTTGTATGAGTAATTATGCAGGTGTCAGCATAACCTACACAGCCACACAACTAAAGTCTTACCAGCAGAAACCTGATCAACTCCACGCCTGGTGGTGTTGTTCCTTAATCAGTTTTATTTATATTTATCTTACATTGAGGACAATGTAAGTTTTAAGTGTGGGGGTGTATGCATACGCATACAGATGATAATACATGTTACAAAAAAAAATATTTTATTTTATTTTTTGTTTATTTTTAAGTCATTAATAGTAAAACATAAGTCCTATGATGATATTGTTTGCTTTAGGATGAAATTTTAGAAATGATAAGGTCTTAATGTACTTTTATCTAATGCTTTGAGTAATTGATATATGTTAGACTCGTAAGCACTTAATTATGGGTTTATAGCAGTGACAACCTAAGTAGTTGACAAAGTGACTAGTTGAAGAAATTGCATGTCGATGAATGACGGTTTGCTTAGATGTCTATCCTGATTTGATAGTGTTATGATATGTGGTATGGATGTGTAGTATGGTTAAAAAAAATAAGTCTAGAAAAAGAAAGAAATTAAACCTCTTATAACCGATAAGCGTGAAGCTACCCATGGTCGAGTATTAGGACCACCATGAGGAGAAATGCTACCTTAAAAAGGTAGGTGTGTTGAAAAAAGAAAATAAGAAAATAAAAAGTTGAAAAAAAAAAAAAAAAAGAAAAAGAAAATCATACCATACTGAGCACAGAAAGGCAATTACATAGCATAATTGAGATATCTAGGTTGGTTTGAGCCATCGGATCCCAATTTTTAAACGAAATCATTGAGTCGACTTACATAGGTATCAAGCTGTGAATGAACCTTTACACACACACACTCTGAGTCTGGCTTAGATGATTTATTCAAAGACTTGGATTTGAGTTGCATTGAGTACTTTGAAAGTTCTATGATTTCATTACTAGACATTCTTTGAGGACAACAATATGTGTAACTATTGGGACTATTTCATTTTTTATTTTATTTTTGCATGATTGTATGTTTTGAATGATGTTTGTGGATGTCGTCGCTGTAAGCCCTCAAGAGACTATAATTCATCCACTAGGGACACCTAGGGGTTTAAAGGCTTGTTGCATACGCTAAATACAATTGTGATCCCTACGAAAGTGGCTTAGAAATTTTTTATTTATTTATTCATTTTAGTTTTTATTTTATTTTTACGCTTGAATTGCTAGGGACTAGCAATAAGCTGGTTGGGGGTTGTGATAAGTGCACGAAAGTGTACTTTGAACGCTGCTAACTCGGCTTGTTTATCATGCATTTAGTTTTACTTATAGTTTATTTTGTGCTTTGTCATTAGGAAGCAATAGAACATGAATATTGAAGTAATTACACCTATTTCGGGACCTTACGGATGCATTGGAAGCACGCGGGAAGATCTGAAACAAAGGAAGCATAAATCCAGGAAATTCAACGCGCGTCGTGACGCGCCCTTTACCGACGCGCCATCAATCTCACTGCCCATACGTTTTCCAGAGGATTGGGCACCGCGGCGCCCAAAGACCAGCGTCGCGGTGCCCCGGAACAACCTAAAACCCTGATTTAGCAGTCTTTGATGCGTATTATGACTCTGGGGCTTTTCTATATAAACCCAACTTCGTCCAAAACCTAAGAGGAGGCAAAAATCAGAGAGAAACACACAAAAAAGAGCCACAATCAAAAATTTTAGAGAGGAGAACGAAGAACTTCAAGGAAGCCATGACGTCTCTTTGATCTATTCAGTCTATCTCTCTATTCTACATGGAGAACTAATCTCCTAGGCAAAGTTAATGATGAACTCTTGTATTGAATTTCTATGTTTATGTTGTTGATTTCTTAAAAACCTTTTAATGTTTAATACAATTGATGGTTCTTGTTCTTTATTATCCTTCGATTTCTGAATCCAGAAATTGTGTTTTGTCAACTCCCATATAGATCCAGTCATGCTTCTTTTATGTGTGATTTGCGAACCCAGTTGTGACTGGTAAAAGTTATTTTATGTGTTGGTCTTCTATTCCAGTATTGTCTGAGGGTATATTGTCGACGTTAGATAACTCGTAACGATAACTTTTGTGTGTTGTAACATAGAGAAAATAATCATTGATTAACTTAGAATTGAATATGCGTAGAATTGAATATCATTCGACTGTTTGTTTGGGATGTGAAACTTTCAGTTGAGCAATAACAAGAATCAATAACTGAATATATGAGTTTGATACAAGAGGGATTCCCGATGTTTTGCCATATCTCTCTACTGATTTTCCTAAGTATTTATCCATAGTTTTTACTTTACTTCATCAAATCAATCTATCTCTTTCTATTAAGTTACTGCTAATGTTTTTGTTTGAGTAAATTAGTTCATGTAACCATATCTCTGATGAATCGACACCTCAACTATACTGCGATAACCGCAAGTACTTTTTGAGCATAACCAATTCCATTCTCAACCAAATTCTCTACATTCTAAGAGAGAAAATATAGTTTCTTCTTAAGAGTTTGTGAGAAAGTTGTAGTTCTCATATTCTAAGAGAGTGTGAGATTGTTCACTCCTTGTGTTTAGAGAGAGGTTGTAAAATTCTTTCCATTATAGTAAAATCGTTCTACTTTGCCCGTTGATGTTTCCCTCACATTGAGGGTTTTACCACGTTAAATCTGTGTCTCGTTTTATTTTATTCTTAATATTTATGATAGACTAAGCCTCATAATTATTATATTATTGTTATATGGTAGGCAACACCTCCTGAACTAATAATTATTCTCAATTTCACTTTACTTGCGTGCCAGCTTCAGCTCACAATCACCTAATAGTGGTAACATAGCTTCAGGTTCAGGGTTACTATTCACAAAGACTATTCACATATACGGTATAATACTATTCATGTATACAGTACTATTCACGTACACAATACTATTCACGGTGAAATAGTAAAAAATTGGTTCAAATGAGAAACTGATCGTCATAAAAAACATGGCAGGAAAGTTCAAAATTGAGAAGTTCAACAGGAGCAACTTTTCCTTATGGAAACATAAAATAAAAGCAATCTTGAGAAAAGATAATTATTTGGCGGCAATTTATGAGAGACCAAATGGGATAACTGATGAAAAATGGAAGGATATAAATGACAACGCTATAGGCAACTTGCATCTAGCCTTAGCAGATTCTGTGTTATCCAGCGTTGCAGAGAAGAGGACTGGAAAAGAGATTTGGGATGCACTTACCAAATTGTACGAGGTCAAGTCACTACACAACAAGATCTTCTTGAAGAGTAGACTTTACATTCTTTGAATGAGTGAGTCCACATTCATGACGAATCACATCAACAACTTGAACACAATATTTACAAATGTACGTGTGAAGATTCTACTTCAATATCTGTCTGATTCGTATGATCAACTTATCATCAACTTGACAAGTAATATTGTCACTGGTAATCTAGTCTTTGACGAAGTTGCAGCTTCTGCTATGGAAGAAGAGTATAGACACAAAAATAAGGAAGACATACCATCTAGTTCACAATAAGTAGAAGCATTGGCGATGACAAAATGGTGATCAACGGAACATGGCTCAAATGGGAGTCAAATCCATAACAAATCGAAATAAAAAATTAAGAAGAATGTTAAATGCTACAATTGTGGCAAAATATGGCACTTCAAGAAAGATTATTGGAATCTGAAGAATGGTACATAAAAAGCTCTCGTTGCAACAAAATCTTAGGGATGTGTTACAAGTACTTCTGAAGAAGGTGGCACACTTTACATTGAAGTAGCAATGGTGTCTAATGATAGCAGAAAATAGCTAAGTGATGCATGGTTGATTGATTCTGCAGCAACATGACACATGACCTCTAGGAGATAATGGTTTTATCATTATGAATCTGTCTCTAGATGATCGGTTTTTCTAGGCAATGATCATGCCTTGAAAATTATTGGGATTAGAACCATCCAAATAAATATGTACGATGGTATTATTCACACTATACAAGATGTTTGACATGTTGTGGGAATGAAGAAAAATCTTCTGTCAGTTGGACAGTTAGATTACCTCAGATACAAGACCGTTGTTGAAAACAAGGTATTAAAAATGGTGAAAGGAGTACTTACAGTCTTAAAAGCTGAAAAGAACTCAGCAAACTTGTATATACTCTTGGGAGATTAGATTCAGGAAGCAACTGCATCAGTGACATAACTGGATCATAGAGATAGAGCTTCTATATTATGGCACTAGAAACTATACCACATGTAGAACAGAGAATGAAGATTGTCGCCAATCAAAAGCTACTCCTAGGATTGAAAGAAGTTAGTCTACAGTTTTGTGAGCATTGTGTTACAAATAAGCAAAACATATTAAAATTCAGCAAGTCAAGTGCCCGGAGTAAAACCATTTTAGAGTTGATTTACTCTGATATTTAGGAAACACCGGTTCAATCTCTGGGGAAAGAAAAATATTTTGTATCATTTATTGACGACTTTTCTAGAAAATATTAGGTCTACCCGATCAAAAACAAGTTAGATGTGATGCTAGTTTTTAAAAAATTTCAAAGCACAAATTGAAGTTGAAACTGGAAGGAGAATCAAGTGTTTAAGGACAGATAATAGAGAAGAATATTACAGCAAGGATTTTGATGCATATTGTCAGTAAGAAGGCATCAAAAGGCAAACTACTACATCATACACTCCTTAACAAAATGGTGTGGCGGAAAGGATGAATAGAATGATGCTGGAAAGAGTAAGAGTTATACTTAGAACAGCTAGTTTACTAAAATACTTTTGGACAAAAGCAATTCATACAACATGTTATGTTGTAAATAGATCTTCATCAACTGCCAATGATTTGAAGACACCGATGGAGATGTGGAGCGGAAAACCAATTGATTACTCATCTCTTCACATTTTTTGTCGTCTTATATACGTCACCGCTCAAGAAAGAACAAAACTAGATCCAAAATCTAGAAAATGCATTTTCTTGGGTTATGCTGGTGGAGTAAATGGGTATCGCTTGTGGGATCCCACTACCCACAAGATCATCATCAGCAGAGATGTGATATTTACAGAAGAACAATTGCAGAAAGAAGGAAATGATAGCACTTCAAAAGAAAGTACATAGACTACAACAATAATAGTGGAAAATAATCCAAAACAAGAAAATTCAGATTCTTCTGAAGCAGTACATAATCATGAGGTACCAGAACCAATTGAGTTTGAAGCTTCTGAAGTTCATCGATCAACTCGAGAGAGAATACCTTCAGGTTGGCACTCAGAGTATGATAAGGAGAGTAACATTGCATACTTCTTCTAACAGAGGATGAAAAACCATCAACTTTCCATGAAGCTATAAATGACGTAAATGCATCTTTGTGGATGACAGAAATGCAAGAAGAAATAGAAGCTTTGCACAGAAACAATATATGAGATCTAGTATTATTACCACGTGGAAGAAAAGTCATTGGTAATAAATGGGTCTACAAGATCAAATGAGATATAAATGATCAAGTGGAACGGTATCGTGCACGATTGGTGGTGAAAATATATACTCAGAAAGAATGGATTGATTTCAACGAGATATTTTCTCCGGTGGTTCGACTTACAACAGTCAGAGTAGTCCTGGCTATGTGTGCTACTTTTGACCTACATCTGGAACAATTAGATATAAAAACTGTATTTGTTTATGTAGAACTTGATGAAAAAATTTATATGCTCCAACCATAAGGTTTTGCTGAAATAAGCAAAGAGAACTTGGTTTGCAGGTTGAAAAAATCTCTATATGGTCTCAAACAGGCGTCGGGATGTTGGTATAAGAGATTTGATTCCTTCATTATTTGCCTTGGGTACAACAGATTCAGTTCAGACCATTGTACATATTACAAGTGGTTTGGAAATAATGACTTTATTAGTTTTCTGTTGTTTGTGGACGACATGTTAGTAGCAGGCCCAAACAAAGATCGAGTCCAAGAATTAAAGGTACGATTAGCTAGGAAGATTGACATGAAGCATCTGAGACCAGCAAACAAGATTCTAGGGATGTAAATACACCGAGACAGAAATAACAGGAAGATTTGGCTTTCTCATAATAATTACTTGAAGAAAATCTTACGATTGTTCGACATGGAAGATTATAAGCCAATTTCTTCCACACTTCTTGTTAATTTCAAGTTATCCTATTTTATGTGTCCTAGCAATGAAATAGAGAGGAATGAGAAGTCTCGAGTACCGTATGCATCAACAGTGGGAAGCTTAATGTATGCCATGATTTGTACAAGACCAGACATTGCACAAGAAATGAGAGCAGTTAGACCTTTTATGGTGAATCATGGTAGAGAGCATTAGAATACTGTTAAGAGGATCCTTAGATATATCAAATGAACCTCAGATGCTGCATTATGTTATGGAGGATCAGAATTAGCTGTCAAAGGCTACATGGATTCAGATTGTGACAAAAGAAAATCCACCACGAATTATGTGTTTGTACTTGCAGGAGGAGCAATGAGCTGGGTATCCAAGTTACAGAGTGCTGTGGCTTTTTTTACAACAGAAGCTGAGTATATGGCAGCTGCACAAGCTTGCGAGAAAGATATTTAGTTTCAAAGGTTAGTGGATGAGCTTGGGCACAAACAAGAAAAGATTCCTTTATTTTGTGACAGTCAGAGTGCTTTGTATATTGCAAAGAATCTAGCCTTTCATTCAAGAACAAAGCATATAGGGGTACAATACTACTTTGTTCGTGAAGTAATGGAATAAGACGGTATTGACTTATTGAAGGTACACAACAATGAGAACCTTGCAGATGTAATGACCAAGCCTATCAATACATACAAGTTTGTATGGTATAAATTCTCTTATGGCTTAGCAGAAATGTAAGAAACTTGAAGACGACAAAGTAGAATGGATGGTGTGGAAACTGATTGGTTCTCAATCAAGTTTCCAAGTGGGAGAATTGTCAAAGTCAAGGAATTTGATAGGCATCGAAATGTGAAGAAAATAAATAAATAAAATATGTTGGTGGGTCTCATTTGCTTAAAAAGAAAATAATAAAAATTAGAATTCACTATCTACACAGTGAATCTCATGCCTATAAATAGAGGCTTCATTTCATTATTTTATTCATTCCATTCTCAACCAAATCATCGGTATTCTAAGAGAGAAAATATAATTTCTTCTTAAGAGTTTGTGAGAGAGTTGTAGTTCTCTTATTCTAATAGAGTGTGATATTATTCAGTCCTTATGTTTAGAGAGGTTGTAAAATTCTTTCCACTATAGTAAAATCCTTCTACTTTTGTTCGTTGATGTTTCCTTCACATTGAGGGTTTTACCACGTTAAATCTGTATCTCGTTGCTTTATTTTATTGTTAATATTTATGATAGGCTAAGCCTCCTTATTATTATTGTATTGTTATATGGTAGACAACGCCTCATGAATTAACAATTATTCTCAATTTCACTTTACTTGTGTGTTAGCTTCAACCCATGATCCCCTAATAAAGTTTGAAAACTATAACTAAACTGTAGGAAATTTTTTCTAAATAAAGTGTATAAATATATATATATATATATATATATATAGAATGAAAGGATATAATACTTAAGAAAAGACTAAACATTTGGATTCAAATAAAAACATATGTTCTTTAATGGGAAAGAACATAATTCTTATGTCGAAAGTGTTGGGGTTTTGGACAAAATACCCGTGTTACGCAGCGGAATGCGGGAAAATCAAATTTTCCTATTTCTTTAATTTTTCTTGGGTAATTAAAATAAACTTATTTATTTTAATCACTCAATACTCAAAAACATAATTTTTTAACCCAGAAATCATAATTTCAGTAAATTATTATATAACCCCAAAATTTTCCATTTTAATCATTTTAGTCCTAAGTTATTCAAAACAAGCTTAGATGACTTCCAATTACAACCAAAATGATTTGTACATCAAATATACATTAAAATAGAAATCTGAAATTTTTTCCAGATTTTTCAGTAATTACGAAAATACCCCTAAACTTTGCATTTTGATCATTTTAGTCCTAATTTGTCAAATACATAAATTGGTGATTTCAAATCACTACCAAAATTATCTATACATGAAAATACAATTTGTAATTCAAGAAACCAATTTTCCCAAATTACCCAATAGGTCCCTCAACTTTCCAAAAATTGCACTTTAGTCCAAATCGGTTTAAAACCATTCAAGATCAAGTCCAATCAACACCAAAATTATTATGCATCATATATATATCATTAATTAACAAATATATGAAAAGCCCCAAATTTGGAGTGGGTTATGAACCCTAATTTTACAATTTCCACAAATTGACAAATTAACACCAAATTAATTAAATTCAACACTTTAATTCAATTCTTACCACACCAAACAAGTATCACCATCATGAAACAACTCAAGAACAATTCTAGGTCATTTATGAGTGGCTAAGTAACTCTAGAATGACAACTTCACCATCAAATGGTTAAGAGAATACATATAAACTAATTTCATGCATTCTTTATACATATGCATGCTTCCCTCTTTCTTCCAAGTACCCAACCATAAAATACATACACAAAAGAGTAGAGAAAAAAATCTAAGCTACACATATTGAAGCCTATAATGAAAGAAACATTTTTCATGAAGAAGAAAGTAAGAAAAACTTACTAATTTTCCAAAAATCCAAGCTTTCCATTTGCTTTCTTTCTTCTTTTCTCTCAACTCTCTTTTGTATTTGATTTTAGGGTTCTTGAATAGTGAAACAAAAAAATAAAAACAATGCCTTTTATATTTCCACTAATGGCTGAAACAAGCAAGGAAAATATCAAGCATTTTTTTTTTAATTTTGTTATTCCATTAATCAATTGGAAAAATGATTTAATGGAAAAATTGTGATATTTATCCATTAATATTTAATATATATCACAACTTGTACTAATTAAATCAAGCCAATTTATCCAATAAAAAGTGGCAATTTAATCCAACTAAAACATGCCATTTGTTTACTTTAATAAAGTAAAAGATACTTATCATTTAATTAATTTGATTATTTAATATTTAAATAATCAAATAATTAAATAAAAATATCTTAAATATATGTATTATATTTACATTAAATAATCAAAATACATATATTAATTATAAATGTCAAATATCACAATTTGACATTTAACAAATGGCCGAAAGATCCCAAACGCATGTATTTTCATTTAACCGTTAAACGACTTATAAATAATCAATATTATTTATAAAAATTGCTCTAATGCTCTACGAGTAATTTCATTAGTGAGACTCTCTAGATTCATGCATATCCATCACGAAATCCAATTTCGTGTCCATAATATACACACCCGTAAATTATGACGACCACAGATAAACTCGCTGAATCATACAGGTCGAGGTCATCGCATACGTATAATCCATCCGTCATAAATATTCGGATTATCCCAGAGATATAAATATAAACGTCAAATCTCTATAGGTATAATCATGTCGACGATTCTATTAGCAATATCTTAATAACACTTAGAACTTACTTCTACAGTGTACCACGAGCCCATGGATTTAACAGATTTCTAATTGCACATTGAATACCTATGCTCTGTACATAGGAACTGACAGATCATATCTTGATACGCACAGGGTATCATGAGAATCAATCCACACCCAACAAACAGGCGGAGGTCTGATCTAAATAGATCGGTGACGTGACTGTCATCAAAGTATGGAGGATACCTCATACATCCAAAGTGATATCTTAAGTCGAAGGACCAATATGCTCACTTGACCCCCGAGAAGATTCCTATTGACATTGGTGTACCATCTATTAGGAAATCTTCGGTAAGTCGTTCAGTGTATATCCACTATAAACACCTACACATCTATACGAGTCTCCCCAGACTCATGGTTCATTGGGATAAACCATCAGACCAAGTCTCGATATACAACGTGTACTGGTCTCAACGAATTTTACTAATCGACCCGTGTTAGTAAATCTTGACCAGAAACTTTATTTGATAATATAATTCTAGTAGTGACATTTCCCAATGTCAATTACAAACTACTTTGTAACTGTGCACTACATTATATATTATCGGGTCTTTGTCTAATATATACATATCACTAAATCCTATTTAGTTTCAATCTAATCGTAATTAGATCGAATATGTATATAAAAGCAAGAAGTATTACCATAAATAAGTAATATTACAGAAAAATGAATTGTTCGTATTCATGAATCGGACATGAATACGATCCGGATTGGCACTCCGAGCATCAACCCTAACAGAAAGGACCCAATGGAGGGTTATAACCCTTAAAAAATTACATTCATTGACAAAATAGTACATTTTCAAAGACAATTCTCAATGTCTATAAAAATAAGTGATTGAGTTCATTTTTTAATTATCCAAAAACATTCATCTAAAGAGTCTAAAATCTAGATAGAGTTTCCACCATTTTCAAGTTCAAGTTTTTGGAGAAATGAATGTCCCTTCAACAAGAAGCAACCAAGTTATCCTGGAAGAACATTAGCCACAAATAATCCATAGAGCACCGAGGGGGTGTGATGAACACTAAAAAATATACATTTAATAAAGAGAAAGTAATCATTTTACACTTATAGTTTCATTAATCCCCTTAATTTAGCACATTTGTGAAATAATAATTAAATTTATGTTATATATATTTTTATTGTGATTTTTATTTCTTATATAGGTGAAATAATAACTTGGATGTATAACAAGAAAAATTGACACGACATTTGAATTTTGGAGGCCAAAAACTTGAAATGACGTTTTAACAATATCCAATTTCGGAAATTTCAACTTTGCGTAATTTTCGTATTTTGGCCATAAATATTTACTCCGATATTGGATTGAGGCGATTCCAGTTTCAGATGAAATAAGACTCAAATATCTACATCTTTGCTCTTTAAAAGATTTTATGATTCTAAGATTTTCAAGGTCGAAATTGGTGAAGAAGCCAATGTGTATTGCATGTAATTTTAATTATTAGAAAACAAAGTAAAAAATCAAAAGTAAAAAAAAGTAAAAAATAAAAAAATAAAAATTGAAATGTCACAATCCTTTTAGGTGGATTGTGACAAATTTTTGTAAAATGATCAACAAAAATAAAAAAAAAATCAAAAGAGGAAAAAGAAAAAAATAAATTAGTAAAAATTTATTGTTTGTAATTGATTTGGAAAGTTGTAATTAATACTTAAGAGATGAATACTTCTACTATAAATAGAGGTGATCACCTCATTTTTCATGTTTCTTTCATTTTCTCTCTTGAAGAACTTGGAAGAAGTGTTTTGTGTGTTTTATTTTTCAAGTTTTGTTGTAACTTTTTTTTATAATAATAAAATTATGTGTGTTTTTATTTAAACACGAGTAGCTAATTTCATTCTGCTGGGGTAAAGGGTGAAACTTTTAATATGAGAATATAAATTAATCTTACTTATATTATAATAAATGAATTGTAATTTGAAGACTAATATTTAATCTTCCCTTATATTTGAGGGTGTTTTGATTCGCTGTAAACAATCAAATCTTGGTTGACATAATTAATATTTTATCCCATATAACATGATAGAGTAATTTAAATCTGAACTAATTATTGACAAACTTTATTACCGCCTTTATGGTTGGTTTTATATATTTGACATAATTGAGTATCTAACTGGACTTGTTATAGACAAAAGTTATCACCGCCTTTATGGCTGGTTTTATATGTTTCGACATAATTAATTCCTGAAATAAATTAACTGGGTAATAATGACAATTTATATTTTATAAAAAAGTAAGATTTCTCTAAATTTGAAATATTAAGTGTGGATATCCTAACCCCTGTATTTTTAATTTATTATTGCATCTTAATTTAAAAATTTTCCATCACTTAAACCAATTCACTTTCTTTTCACTCAAATTATTATTCTATTTTACTAAATCTATTCCTTGTGGATCGACCCCAGACTTACACATGTTATTTTATTACTTCGACACTCTTATACTTTGGAGTAAAAAATCACTTTGTGAGTGTGTCAGTGAGGCTAATAAGTTCTTAAGGACAGAGGCAACTCGACTTGTCTCTCATTCATCATCTTCTACAACACATTTTCAGGTTTTCTTATTTTTCAAGTTTCATGTTAATGTTTTATAGTAAATTTTTTTGATTGATTAATGCATGTTGAAATTGATTAGATAATATAAACTTCATAACTTGGATGCCAATTACTAAAATTAGAATTGTTGACGATTGTCTTTCATTCTAAAGGTAATTCGGGAAATTTACTCCTCGAACAAACCTTCCCAAAGTAGTGAATTTGTTTGGTTAGATGGAAACAAAAAAAAAACTTGACAAATAAATAGAAAATCACAGAGAAAATAACGATTTAACGTGGTTCGGCAGATAGTGGCTCCGACCTACGTCCACAAGAGCAAAGAAAGAAAATTTTATTACGAGCTCGGGTCAAGACCGACCGACTTTCTCTCTCTATCATTAAGTTTTTAGAGCTTTTTTACAAGTTGTGGAATGTAGAAAATGCTAACCATTAAATCTGAGCTTTCAACCCCCTTATATAGGCTTCTAAATCTACTATTACACCAACTCGTGACGTCAACTCACGTTAGCTTGTCACTGTCGCCTATGCTCTTTTTCCCCAATTGCTCTCCAAGCAGTAGCTCTGGTCTTCTGACTCAACAACCATCTGTCAGCAAAAAGTCATCATTCCCACCTTTATCCTATGTTACACGTTCTACCTATGTGACAACCTGCAATTCAACCACTCCAATGTTATTCCGTGTGTCAGAAGGAAAGTCTCTAACCAACTCCTGTCATATCAGCCTTCTGGAAGCTCAAACATTCATGTAGGATTTACGTCATTAATACATAAACAAAAGATACTGCAACCATGACCTCAGTCCATGGGTCGGTGTGCCAAGAGGAATAGCTTTGTATACTATTCCTTGCTTCTTTATGAGGTCGGTTCAGTAATCACGGGACCACCTCAGGTCAGACTTCACGGATGTTTGATTGCTGTCAAATCTGATACATTCTCATCAAGTCTGATCGGTATCCCAACCTATCCTCTTCAATGAGCTCTTTCCTCAAGTGTTCCTCTGTATTACGGGCTCGGGTCATTCATCTAATTTCTCATTATCGCAAGGACCTTAGACATCCACCTGTTAAGCTCAAAACCCATTGGATTTCAGGATTCCCCATATCTAAAAACCACCATCAACAAAAATAAAAATATTTTTTTTCATGTTTGTCAATTTTCCATTTCAAATTCCTCTATGCTTTCACATTAACGGTTTGACTTTTTTAATTTAACTAAAGATTTTAAAATATTGTTAATTTAAGTATTACATAATAGTTATATTTGCTTTATCCAAGATCATCATTTACCAATAATATTTATTAGGTCGAGATATTTCAATAAAAATTATTGACACAAATCTAAACATCAAATAGATTTTAATGATATTTAGATTTTTAGTTTTGAGTATCTACTATTAGATTGATTTAAATCAATAGTTAGATTTTAATGTATATCTTTATGTCAAAAATTTAGGTTGAAATATCATTATCTATTTTTACTTAAACATTAATTGAAAATTAGGTGGTTTGCAATTAATTTATCATGACTAAATTATGAACTTCAATAATTAATTACTCAAAACTTTAATTTTAGATTTATTGTGAAAGTTATTTCAGAGGTTAAACAGAATAATTATTTGTTTGTTAAATGTAATTTTCTTTGACTATTAACCGAATTATAGGCTCCGATTCTGATAATGACTCCCACATCAAGACAATGAAATAGACATGGAAGGTGCTTATCCAAAAATTCTATATTGTAATAGTAGCAGCAACTCATTTAAAATAGTAAAAAATAATTAGACAAATGATAGTTATATTTAGGGCACATTTAATAGAAAATATTATAAATAATATAAGTTAGCTTATAAGACCGTGAACAAACATTAGAATATGAACTAACATAAAAAAAAAACTTATATTATAAGATTATGATTTTGTAAGCATTAACATTCGTGTTAAAGTGAATATTCGACATAGCGTCAAAATGTTAACGTTAACGTTTTAGCAATATTCTACCAATACTTGATTAATATATTTTATAAGACCAATCCTAAGTTTGGGAGAGTAAGGTGTACGTCTATTACTTTCAATTTTTTTAATTAAAATTCTCAAATTGAGGTTTAAATTTTATCTCATAATAATAATAATAATTATGTTTAAGGATTTTAAAATATAAAAATAATAAGAGCCTTTCAAATATCAAAATTAAAATTATATATTTATTAATTATAAACGATATAATAATAATATCAAAAAATTAGTAGACTTTTTTGATAAGATTCTATTGGATGAGCACCGGGGCCACCAAAACCATTGAACCACACCACTTATGATTCTCAATCTGATCAATCTCACATCAAATCATGGTTTGTCAATTGTCACAAGTGCTGCTGAGATTCTGTGCGCCAATTAAAAAGTTGACATACTTTTTATTCTGTGCGCCAATTTTTTCCAAGTAAAAGACACTTTGAAGGGAAGGCATAAAGCTTCAAAGCTATAAGCTGTTCCATTCCATATGTTTATTCTTTGAATCTTCCATTTTCATCATCAAATATATTATTACCCACTTGTTTCTTTTCCACTCTTGAGGTTTAGAGAGAGAAAGGGTACCAAGAAGGATCATAATTTGTGACCAAACATGTGTTCAATTTCAATTCTAAATTTTTTAACAGTCGTTGAAATGTTTGTTTAGTGTACTACAAAGTCTTCTCTTTTACTTTTTGTACTTCTTTGCAGTACATCTTGTAAATGGGTTCGTAATTTTAATACCACTATATATTTAGAAATTATTTATCAAATTTTTGGCATGGAGATTTTAATTTGTTATATGGTCATTTAATAAGGAAATCGAGGTACCCAATTTCTGGATTTGGTGAACTTTTCAATGTTTCTTGATCTTTTTGCTTTAAATGCACCTTCAGCTTTGTGGGGTTTCCAAGGTTTTACAATCAATTGCTATTTATAAGGGTTTTGATATTGTCGTGTGTCATTTTGTTGAAGATTCATGCTGAGTCAACTCATGCAGGGATTAGAGAAGTGTTATTAGAAATTTTTTTGGGTAAGAAATAAACAAGAACAACAACTCATCAGGCTTATTAAGGTAAGATCATTTATGGGCATATTTATGTTAATAAGATAATGTTCATTCCGAGGATGCGAACTAATTTTGTTGGTAAAATCTATTATCTTAAAAATAAGAGATTTGGATTCGAACTCACATGGGGAGAGAGGTGATTGAGTTTATGTTAGTCTAAATAATATATGAGAAAAAGATAATGTTCATTCAACTTTTGTTTTTCTTTTCATTTTTTTAAGGTAAGATCATTTATGGGCATATTTATATTAATAAGATAATATTTGAACTAATTTTATTGATAAAATCTATTGTCTTAAGAGATTTGGATTCGAATCCATGTGAGAACCCCGCTCTCACATGGGGAGAGGTGATTGCGATTCTGTTAGTTTAAATAATATGTGAGAAAAAAGATAATGTTCATTCAACTTTTGTTTTTTGTTTTTTTTTTTTGGGTTGGTACTAAACTGGTTTTTATGAATTGGGTTTGATTACAGATTGTTGATAAGTTTAAACTAGTTAGAAGATTTTGATCAATCAAAATGGGGAATAGGTATGAGGAGGAAGAACTGAAAGAGGTTGAGAAAGTGAATCATAATGAGAAACAGGAATTGGATTTGGAAGAGATCAAATACCAACCAGAAGATATAAAAAGAATTGCACCATGGACAAACCACATCACAATCCGTGGATTAGTCGCTAGCGTAGTGATTGGTATCATATACAGTGTGATAGTGATGAAGTTGAACCTCACTACTGGCTTAGTCCCCAATCTCAACGTTTCCGCTGCTCTACTTGCCTTTGTATTTGTCAGAACATGGACTGAGTTGCTTCATAAGGCTGGAATTACAGCAACTCCATTTACTCGACAAGAGAATACCGTAATTCAGACTTGTGCAGTTGCTTGTTACAGCATCGCTGTTGCAGGTTTGGTAATTTATATCTTTCTTGTTTGTTGTTGGGTTGCAGTCTTACAGTGTCTATTGCATAATGCATATTAATTCACTTGATGCTGTTTGTTTGATAATTGTGGGATTGCAGGTGGTTTTGGATCTTATCTGTTGGGTTTGAACAGGAGGACATATCAGCAGGCAGGGGTTGATACTCCGGGGAACAATCCAAATAGCACCAAGGAACCTGAGATTGGTTGGATGACTGGTTTTCTCTTCGCCGGCAGCTTTGTTGGGCTTCTGGCACTGGTACCTCTTAGAAAGGTAGCTTCTGTTCTTTCTTTATTACTTTTTTTTAAAAAAAAAAATTCAATGGTCTGGCAGTTAATTGATAGCAGGTTGAAGTTTGATTTGTAGTACTATTTGGTAACTTGGATTGTTGGAAGTGATGATTTTCTTAGTTTTCCATCGTGCTTTTCACGCGAAACCCCACATCGTTGATGGCTTGATGCGCCTTTTTTGTCGTTACAGATCATGATAATTGACTACAAGTTGAGTTATCCAAGTGGAACTGCTACTGCAGTTCTTATTAACGGGTTTCATACTCCTAAAGGAGACAAGAGAGCGAAGTAAGAATCTGACATCTCAATACTAGACTATTCAGATCAATTACAAGTACTATATATGGTAACGGCTGAAACAAATTTTCTTCTTGCAGGATGCAAGTTCATGGTTTCGCGAAATTCTTTTCTCTTAGTTTCCTGTGGGCTTTCTTTCAGTGGTTCTACATGGGAGGAGAGCAGTGCGGATTTGCTCAATTTCCTACATTTGGACTGAAAGCTTGGAAAAATTCGTGCGTGCTTAATATGTTTTCCTTTGCTTCTTACAATCTTGGCCGTGAATAATCCTTTCATCATCATTGATTAAAGAAATTGAATTTTGCAGATTTTACTTCGATTTCAGTATGACTTACATTGGTGCGGGAATGATCTGTTCCCATCTTGTGAATTTGTCTTTGCTTCTTGGTGCTGTGCTCTCTTGGGGAATTATGTGGCCATTGATAAACGGGCTTAAAGGCGAATGGTTTCCAAAAACTTTACCTGAAAGCAGTATGAAGAGTCTAAATGGTTACAAGGTTTGTAAGAGCACATCTTTTACCTAATATCTTTAGTAGGGATAGTTCCTCATTTCTGATGTAACTAGTAATTTTAAAGTTCATTGGTGACACCCCGTGACATGCCGACTCTTATGGCTTGCCATATGGAATGCAGGTTTTTGTTTCTATTGCTCTAATCTTGGGAGATGGACTCTACAATTTTCTCAGGATTCTATACTTTACTGCCAGAAACATCCATGCCAGAGCGAAGAATAGTGATCTCAAAACAGGTAACTTCACAACTTAATAGACTGGCCCCCGTCCATCTTATTTTCACTTCATACCTCCTTGGTAAGACCGTAAGATGCAGGCTGCCTCTTAATAACGTTGTAGAATTTTACTTATGGTGCATGCTCAATGAGGGGAAAAAATTAGAGACTGGCCATCATAATCGCAGAGTGCGGAGTTTACTAATTTAATACATTTTTCCTTCAATACAGACTCAGATCAGAATCAGCCACTTGATAGTCGTCAAAGAAATGAGATCTTTATTAAAGAGAGCATCCCGATGTGGATGGCATGTGCAGGGTACATTATCTTCTCCATTATTTCCATCATCGTGATCCCTCTCATGTTCCCTGAGCTGAAGTGGTACTACGTTGTTGTTGCATACATTCTAGCACCCTCTCTTAGCTTTTGTAATGCTTATGGTGCTGGTCTAACTGACATGAACATGGCGTATAACTATGGAAAAGTAGCCCTCTTTGTTCTTGCTGCCTTGTCTGGGAAAGAAAATGGCGTGGTTGCCGGACTTGTGGGTTGTGGTTTGATCAAATCTATTGTTTCCATCTCTTCTGATTTGATGCATGATTTTAAGACCGGTCATCTCACTCTCACTTCACCCAGATCGATGCTTCTTAGTCAGGCCATTGGGACTGCCGTAGGTTGTGTTGTAGCCCCTCTTACTTTCTTTCTCTTCTACAAGGCTTTTGATGTCGGTAACCCAGATGGTGAATACAAAGCTCCTTATGCTATAGTCTACCGAAACATGGCGATTCTTGGTGTTGAAGGCTTCTCTGCCCTGCCTGACCATTGTTTACAGCTCTGTTATGGGTTTTTTGCCTTTGCCATTGCGGCAAACCTACTAAGAGATCTTTCTCCTAAGAAAATAGGGAAATGGATTCCTCTTCCAATGGCTATGGCCGTGCCATTCCTAGTTGGCGCCTACTTCGCAATTGATATGTGCGTGGGAAGCTTGGTTGTGTTTGTATGGCACAAGCTAAACAGCAAGGAGGCGGATTTAATGATTCCTGCAGTTGCTTCAGGCTTGATTTGCGGAGATGGATTGTGGATCCTCCCTTCGTCAATTCTTGCTTTGGCCAAGGTTCGTCCTCCAATCTGCATGAAGTTCTTGGCATCCTTTTAATGGCAGAGAGAGACTTAAGAGAGCTAAAACAATTAGAGCATAGTAATATGTAGTTGCATAGAATTGAAAACATACAGCATCTAAAATAACATATCCTTGTTTGTGAGCTCTAGCCTCAGGAATGAATCATTTAGGAATAATTTATTCAAAAGCAGTTGTAACATTTTCAGCTTTTGGTTAATAATATTAAATCATTTCTGCAAACTGTTGTTCCAGAATCCGCAAATGCTTATTCAAACTTGTTTTATGCAAACACTATGGGATATTTTTTCTAGGGACACCAAAAATCCTGTATCGTTTGGTAGGGATTATGTATGATTTTTTGTCTTGATTAAAATTATAGTTGAGATTTGGGACGAAAAATCGTTCTGAATAAAAAATTATCATGAATCCCGATTTTTTGTCTAAAAATCTCAAATTTTGATTAGGATTCGAAATTTTGAACCATTCGGTTGGAGATTCGAGAAGATTAAAAAGTTGGTATGGGATTCATGACTAAATTGTCATGAATCTACAAAATCAGATATCAGGACAAAAAATCGTTCCGAATATAAAAAAAAAAAATCGTTCTGAATCTCGATTTTTTAATTAAAAATCTCGGATCTTGATTAGGATTCGAAATTCCAAACCATTCGATAAGAAATTCGGAAAAATTCAAAAAATAAATGGGATTCGAGACGATATCACCTTGAGATGAGATCAATCTCGACCGATTGCCAACTCTAACCGCAAGTTTCAAACCCAGACATCAAAGTGTATTATTATCTGTAAGGATTCTAAGTAGTCACCAGCCATTTGAAAATACAACATGCAAACATATCTCATCATTGTGCCAAGTAGTTAACTAAATATGATTATTCATCAAGTCTAATATGTTTCACATTTTTTTTTTTTTTTGCAGGTTCTTGCAAGTCCTGAGGGGCTTCTTCCAAGCTTTAGAGATAATGATATAAATGTATATAAATTTAATAAAATTGAATGAGACTAAATTTTATTATATTATTTTAATATATAAATAATTATTAGTAACTTCAACCACCACCACTATAATAAATAAAAAAAAAATAAAATATTATATAATAATATTTGAAGAGAGAGACTACTCTTCAATATTGAAAAATGAAAAATATAATCTAATTTAGAAAATCTCATTTGATATCACTTTTGGAATCAATTTTGATGATATAATTCTTTTATTCAGTGACAAAATACCATTTGAAGAATATTTTAAAGTTGCTATTGGAACTTGGCCTAATTTACAGGTGTGTATTTCATGCTGGATCCAAACAGCTATATTAACCAGTGGGTTGTTGTTTGAAAGGCACAGATATATCTAATTAAGACCAAATTTATACCGAATCTAATTAATGATTGTTTGTTTCTCAGTAAAATGATTTTCAAAACTTTTTTTCCTCACTTTATGGTGTTTCGGACACTTACGGAAAAATTTGGTCAATCGAGACTTTTTTCGAGTCAATTGAAAAGTTAAGTCATTTTTCGAAAAATGATTAATAGAATACAAATCCTTAATTCATTTTTACGGATTTTTTCCTATTGTCCAAAATTTTCAGAGCTCACTTCAAGGAATGGTAAAATCTGGACTTGGACCCGGATTTGTATAGATCCAAGTCCGGATGTGTTTTTGTGGATCCGGGTATCCAAGAAAAAATATCCAGACTCGATGCCTAAATCAATCTTGTTATTTCTTTATCTTCTCTCCTTATACTCAGTTCAAAATTCATATTTTTTCTCTTGAAAATTGAACAATATGTTCCTTCAATTGATAAGAATAAAATATGTAAAATTTTATTAAAAAATTATAAGTAGTACTAGTCTTTTTTATCTTAGGGAAACGTACACCATGACTGTGCAATGGGTGCTATCGCACACCTATCGCACACCAACACATTATCATTTTGGTGTGCGATGGGTGTCGTCAAACTGTCATTGTTCTTTACTAGTATGAGTCGGTTTAAAGGATAATTTTATTCAAACATAGTTTATTTGACTAATTGAATAATAATAACAACTATTTGTACTATATATTACTTTTTTTTTTTTTTACTTACTTTTTATAATTTCCTCACTTTTCCATAATAATTAGCGCCAGCACCAAAAAAATATATATTTTTAAGTGGATACATGTTGAAAGTGTCCAAGATAACATTTAAAATGAAATTAATAAGTCATGTCCACACTCATTACTTTCAATAAAAATATTGTTAACACATACACATAACATTGACAGAAAATCACAAATCCCACATTTAATGATACGGGATTAGGGATGAAAAATTATCTCATATCCTAAAATTTAATTTAAAAATTTTAAATCTTTATCATAATTTAAGATTCCAAATTATTTAATCTAAAAACTTTGATTCAAAAACTAATTAAAATATGAGATCTAATCAAAACATGACGTCAGTCGTCCATTACCATCCCTACATACACATGACTCATTGAATGTTTTTTTTTTTTTAAAAAAAACTCATAGCTCACGGGGAGCTTTTAACCATCGAACTTTGAAAATAAAGTGGAGATATTCATCACTCAACTAGTCAACCATATTAAAATATGGTTGCACTATGTTAAATAAATTGCAATATGCCAACCAAACACGCATTAAAATGAAATATTAAAACTATTTTTTTTTGGGGGTGTCATGTAAATCATGTTTGCACTTGATTTCACAAAATATGAACCGACTTTTAAGACTTGATTTCACTTAAAGATCAAGTCAAGCCTTGATTCATGCACCAATTTTATGTCTTAACATTATACACCCATTTCCCCTCAAATCTATCCATTCTTATTTCATTATTATTATCGGGGGCGTAGTCGGGAGGTTCTTTAAGGGGAATTTTGTAATTTTTAAGGATTTAATTTATAAATTCAGGATGATATTTTTATTATTTACGTGATACTAACAGTTGAAAAAAATTAAAGAGGATCGATTGACCTCTAACATACAAAAGACATCCCTGATTATTATGGTATGAGAGCTTCAATAGCTCTTATGAGTTGAAAACGATTAAATAGTCTCTTGTTTTTCTTCCTTCCAAAGGCAATAGATAGCAATGCCTCTACCTCCTCTGAACCTATCATTCAAATAAGTTCTACAACAATTGGGTTACTTTCTGATTGGATTGTACTACATGTATCTTCAGGCAGCGATAGCAATATATTGAGATGGATCGAGATTTACTAACTTTAGTTCCGTTTTTATTGTGGATTCGAGAAAAATAATCATCTCGTACCGGTTTTTAAATTTAGAAGAAAAATTATCCTTATCCTAAACTGAATGGTTCGTGATACTGAATCCCAATCAAAAAATTTTTTACACAAAAATTGAAATTAAGAACGAAAAATCATCAAAAAATTCCATATCAAATTTGGGATGAATCCTGATCGAGTTTACGAATCTTTTTCTGGACCAGACAGGACCGGCCGGTTCAACTGGTCGTGAGTCCGGTCCGACCAAAAATTAAAAACCGGTCCAAAAAAAGGGGCCAAAACCAAATCGGACCAGTTTAATTTTTTAAAAAAAATTTACTATATTTTTTGACTGCTTCTCAGGAAGGTATAAAGCATGTTGTTGCAATTGGATATAGCAGCTTTCATAATTTTTAATTAAATAAAATTATTTATTATATAAGTTAGTTTTGTCGATTTTTTGGACACGATTTTGTTAAGCATCAATTGGTGCTTTAGTCAAAAAGGCACCGAAAGGTGCATAGATAATAATATTAAATATAAATTATTTATGTGGGTGGGTCCCACATGTAAAAAAAAAATAATAAAAAAAACTCACTATCTGTACAGTGAATCTCATGCCTATAAATAAATGTTTCATTTCATTATTTTTTTTATTCCATTCTTAACCAAATTCTTTGTATTTTAAGAGAGAAATATATTGTTATTCTTATTAGTTTGTGAGAGAGTTGTAAATCCCGTATTCTAAGAGAGTGAGATTTTCCACTCCTTATTTTTAGAAAGAATTTGTAAAATTCTTTCCAATAGACTTAAATCATTCTATATTTATCCGTGGATATTTCCCTCACATTGAGAGTTTTACCACGTTAAATCTGTGTCTCATTACTTATTTTATTATTATATGGTAGAAAGCGTCTCCTAATGTCAGCTTCAGCCTACGATCCCCTAACAGTGGTATCATTGCTTCAGATTCAGGGAAACTGTTCACGGAAACTGTTAATATATATGATATAGTATTATTCACGTATACAATATTATATACGGTACTATTCATGGTGAAATAGTAAAAGCCGGTTCAAGTGAAGCTAATCATTATCAGAAACATGGCATGAAAGTTCAAAATTGAGAAGTTCAACGAGAGCAACTTTTCTTTATGGAAACATAAAATAAAAGCAATCTTGAAAAAGATAATTGCTTAGCAGCAATTGGTGAGAGACCAGATGGAATAACTTATGAAAAATATAAGGATATGGATGACAACGCTATGGGCAACTTATCTCTAGCCTTAGTAGATTCTGTGTTATCCAGTGTTGCTGAGAAGATGACAAGAAAAGGTATTTGAGATGCACTTACCAAATTGTACGAGGTCAAGTCACTACACAATAAGATGGAATTGGTGAGAGACTAAATGGAATAACTGATGAGAGACCAGATGGAATAACTTATGAAAAATATAAGGATATGGATGACAACGCTATGGGCAACTTATCTCTAGCCTTAGTAGATTCTGTGTTATCCAGTGTTGCTGAGAAGATGACAAAAAAGGTATTTGAGATGCACTTACCAAATTGTACGAGGTCAAGTCACTACACAATAAGATCTTCTTGGAGATAAGACTTTACACTCTTCGAATTAGTGAGTCCACATCTATGACGAATCATATCAACAACTTGAATACATTATTTTCTCAACTCACTGTGTTGGATTATAGTATATCTACAAATGAAAGTGCGGAGATTCTACTTCAAAGTCTATATGATTCGTATAAATAACTTATTATCAACTTGACAAGTAATGTTGTCATTGGTAATCTAGTCTTTGAAGAAGTTGCAACTGCTGCTCTGGAAGAGGAGTCTAGGCATAAAAATAAAGAAAACAGATCATCTGGTTCACAACAAGCAGAAGAATTGTCGATGACATATGGAGATTAACGGAACGTGGCTCAAGTGGGAGTCAAAACATGGTAGATCGAAATAAAAAAAAGTAAGAAGAATGTTAAATGCTACAATTAGGAAAGAAATGACACGTCAAGAAAGTTTGTTGGAATCTAAAGAATGGTACAAAAGAAGCTATTGTTGCAACAAAATTTCAGGGATGTGTTGCAAGTACTTCTGAAGAAGGTGGCGCACTTTACAGTGAAGTATCAATGGTGTCAAATGATAGCAAAAAATATCTAAGTGATGTATGGTTGGTTGATTCTGCAACATGGCACATGACCTCTAGGAGAGATTGGTTCTGCCATTATGAACTTGTCTATGAAGGATCAGTTTTTCTAGGTAATAATCATGCCTTGAAAATTGTTGGGATTAGAGCCATCAAAATAAAGATGTACGATGGTACTATCCGCACTATACAAGAAGTTCAACATGTTGTGGGAATGAAGAAAAATATTATGTCAGTTGGACAGTTAGATGACCTTGGATATAAGACCATTGTTGAAAACGAGGTATTAAAGATGGTGAAAGAAGCACTTATAGTCTTGAAAGCTGAAAAGATCTCAACAAACTTGTACATGCTATTAGGAGACCCAATACAGAAGGCAATTGCATCGATATTATCACTGGATTCTGAAGAGTAAGCTTCTATGTTGTGGCATTAGAAACTATGCCACATGTCAGAATAGGGAATGAAGATTCTCATCAATCAAAAGCTACTCACATGCTTGAAATCAATTAGTCTATCGTTTTGTGAGCATTGTGTTACAAGTAAACAAAACAGATTAAAAATCAGCAAGTCAAGTGCTCGAAGTAAAACCATTTTAGAAATGATTCAATATGATATATTTATAGGATTCGTAATGTGGTGGTGGAAACATTCATCGTACGAAGCTAAAGAATTAATCACTCGTTATAGGATTCGTAATCAATTATGGTATTCCTTTTTAAATATTTTTAAATTTTAAGTGTAACTTTTTTATAATACATAAGTAGTGTTAAATAAACTAAAAAAGAATCACAAAAATTAAATGAATAAATAAACACAAAATAAATAACAATAAATATGAAATTTGTAATATTTATTAAACAAAAATAATAATATATATATATCAAAAGAAAAAAATGTAAATTTTAAAAAATAAAAAATAAAATAAATTTAATTAATAAAATAAAATAAATATATGTTATATATATATATATATATATAATATATATATATATATATATATAATTGAGATATATTTGGTTTATTGGGGAATGAAATTTTTGACAAAATGAGGGGGTATTTTAGGAAATTTAGGGGAGACAAGGAGATGGGAATTGTCCGGGGGGGGGGGGGGATCACAGGTCGTAATTTAATTAGCAACCTGTGATCGTTAGTGCAACGATTCAATTTGACCAAAGATGGTCAATTTAATTTTCTATCGATTAATCATTGATTTTTATTTATTTTTGAAAATCGTTCAATTTACATAATTATTAATTCTCTTATTCTTCTTCTCATTTTTCTTATTTTTTTTTGAGACTTAGTTATATATCTCAATTTTATGATTGTTTAACATTTTTTAATAATAATTAAATGATTTTTAAAGAATAATGAAAAATGAGTTTTAATTTTTTTTTATTTTCAGTTATATAAAATATTAACTTTATTATTTACGATTAATCCTTAAATATTTATGATTTAATCATTCTTATACCGATTTTCTATTGATTTCAATTAAGCTGCCCGGCTCTTAACTCACCGTCCTGAAATGCACAAATTCTTAGCATAAACTGAGGCTCTGTCAAAACTTGAAGACTTTTGATAACAAATCTACAACTGTAATTATGGGACTTGATGAGAGAAACGAGAAATTAGCCAAAATAGCCAATAAAACATCGCATTTTCCCCATTAGCCTCTACTTAGGGTTTTTTTTTTTTTTTTAAATTCTATTCTAGCCAACCATAACTTAAAAAGATTAAAATATCCCAAAATAACTTCACATTTTCAACTTTCTCTCTGACTTTTGACTCTCACATTTAACATTTCACTTTTCACTCATCATTCTCTGAAAACGACAAATAAGTTTTGACTTTTTTTAAGGCTTGAACTCAAGTTTTGACTTTTTTTTTTCTATATTCAAACAAAGACAAATAAGTTTTGTTAATGTTTTTTTTTTCTTAACCTTAAACATGAAATGCATGGTTTTACCTTGAACTCTAGTTTTTTTGGTTGTTTTGTTGTCACCATGTTTTGTGCTTATTATGTGTCTGATAAAATGACTAATACGTGAAAGGTGATAGTGCGACAGTTGTTGAGTTACTTGTTCCGAGGACATTGCGATAATAATGTGATATGAACATGAAATGCATGTTTTGTTAATATTTTTTTTTCTACCTTGAACACTCTGTATTTGATAAAATGCCTAACACTCTGTGTTTAAAATAAAGAGGTTGTCGTACACCTGTTGCACAAATATTACACATATATCGTACATGAAAACACCTTAGCGACGGGTAGTGCAACATGTGTTGTCTCACAGTGTGACAGGTGTTGTCGCACAAACGTAAGTTATTGTCGCACATTTTTTTTGCTTAATCTGATGTCACTCTAATGTATGCGACAAACTACCATTTATGTGACAATGTGTGCGATAGATTTCTCTGATTTTTTTCCGAGTTAGACAGTTTCTTTGATTTTTGTCTGACATGTTATATTGTTATTTTTTTAGACATGTCGACACACCCATGGACTATGGCTATACTAGTAGAGGATCGTTTCCGAGGTTGGGTAACAAATATGATGAAAATAAGAAGAATTTTTAAAATATTACGGAGCAATTTAACTGAGACACAATTGCAAATATTCAAGGAATCAATTTTTGGATATTTTCTTGACATGGACTTGGAGTTTAACAGAATGATAATGTATAATGTGCTAATCTACTGAGTTATCCAATCCGAAGATGATGAAGAAAATAAAATATGGGCAATGGGCTTCGAACTGTATTGTTGACAACCTAGTCACCATAAATTCAAACTTTTGCGTAATAGCCATAATGCCTAATTTCCTCTATATCACCTTATTCTTACTAAAAAGTTTGTCTTGAAAAATTCTAATTGTAATAACACATTGATAAGTGCGGTTTATACTTACTTATTCTTGCACATTTAACTTACTATTTTGTTAGATTACATATCATTTAATGTATTTTGTTGTTCTTTTATGTTTTATTTGTAGGAAGCATTAATACATGGATCTTGGGGTATTTATACGTGTTTTGGGACCATACGAACGCATCGGAAGCATATGGGAAGAGTAGAAACGCAGAATCGGCAAGCCAGTGAAAATAATCACTGGCGCCGCGGCACCCAACTTATTGGCGCCGCGGCGCCTCCAACGTTACACACAAATTCTAGGGAGTTCGGCACTGCGGCGCCCACTTTCCAGCACCGCGGTGCCCCGTAGCGACCCAGAACACCAATTTTAGGATTTTTAGATGCACAATGACTCAAATGCTCTATTATAAATACATAAGTTCGTCCAAAACTAAAAGAGAAGGCTAATACACATCACAAAAACACAAAATACATATTTTAGAGAGATCGAAGAAGAAAGATTGAAGAGCGACAAGAGGAGACGAAGACGATGACGTCTGAAGATGAAGGGATTCAATTCGGGTTTAATCTTCTAGTTTCTATCTTTAAACTCTCATGATGTCTATTAGATTCATGACCATGTTTTCCTTGTTTTTATCTTTAGTCATGAACTAATTTATAATTCTAGAGGATGATGTAGCCAATGTTTGAACCTATGTATTAATTGCCAATTTGTGTTTATTGAAATTATAATTCAGTTTATTTATATTCTCTTGCGTTTAATGCTTCTTGATTGTTGGCCACAATTTAAGATGGTGAATGTTTAGAATCTATCGCTCGGAAGAGAGGGATTTTGAATAGGATCTAGAGAATATAACTTAGGAGTTTTATAGAGTTTGGGAGAATCTATAGTTCCTTTGAAGTCGTTAACACAGGATCACATAACATAATGATTTGTTAATTACTAGATTTTTATAGGGATATCGAAGTCTGTAATTGATAATACTTTCACTATTATTCGGGAGAGGGAGTTGAATACTGTAGGATTCTTGACTTATAAACAATGCAATAGAATAATGATTGATTGGAATAACAAATACATAAGGGATAACTAGGTGAAATCAGACTCTAAAATCTCTATCATCTTGGTTTATCTTATTTAACGTTTTAATATCTTGCATATTTAGTTTTTAGTCTTAATTTCAGATTATTCTTAATTTAAGTGTTTTCTAAATAAAGTTAGGATTATTAATTATAGTACTTAGTGTGAATTGAACACAATCTCTGTGGGTTCGACACTCTTTCACTGATTTATACTAAAACTTGACACCGTACACTTGCGGTACGATATAAAATATCACAATAATTTTTTGACGCCGTTGCCGGGGATTGTAAATTTAATTCACATTAATACTATTACTAAACAACCTTAGCTGTAATTTAGATTTTATTTTTATTTATTTTTGTCTTAAGTTTTATTTTTGTTGTGTTTTTATTTGATTGAAGAAATTACTGCTGAAAACATAGAGAATAATCCACGCCAGGTGGCAATCAGAGATCACTTCAAGCCGGTCATAGATGATAATTACTCTAGGATTGCGCATCCGCCAATCAATGCTAATAACTTTGAGTTAAAACCTTCATTGATCAACATGGTGGAAAAGAATCAGTTTGGGGGTTCAGCTGTAGAGGATCCCAACATGCACTTAAGGATATTCCTAGAGATCGCAGACACCATAAAGATGAATGGCGCGAGTAAGGAGGCTATCAGACTACGCTTATTCTCATTTTCTTTACGGGATAAAGCATGGACTGGCTTCAATCGATATAGATGGGGAGTATCATGACATGGCAGGATATGGCCACGAAATTTCTTGAGAGATTCTTTCCACCAGCTAAATCAGCTTAACTGAGAGCAGAAATTAGTATATTTAAGCAGCTAGAGACTGAGACTTTGTATGAAGCATGGGAGCGTTTTAAGGATTTACTCTGAAGATGCCCACAACATGATTATGCAGGCTGGGTACAGATTCAGTTATTCTATAATGGGCTGAATGGTTCGAATCAAACGGTGGTTGATGCAGCAGCTGTGGGAGCTCTATTCAAGAAGTCAGCTGGGGATGCCTATACTTTGTTAGAAGAAATGGCCATTAACCACTTCCAATGGCCAAGTGACGGACTACTGTGCCTAAGGTGACGGGTATATATGAGGTAGATCTTATTGTTTCACTTACAGCTCAAATGTCATCACTCACAACTCATCTAACAGCATTGACCAACCAACATGGCCAACCATCTATTGAAGCTGCTGCTGCTAACAGTTCACATGACGGAGGATATGAGCAAGTCTAATATGTGAACAATTGAAACTTCAACAACTATAGAGGCAATAATGTGCCAAACTATTATCATCTGAACTTGTCATATGCCAATAGAGAGAATGTCTTGCAACCTTCTACTGGCTATAATAATCAAAGAGATGAGCATAAACCTTCCTTAGAAGACATCATGAGCACATTTGTTGCTAAAACTTCAGAGAGGTTTGAGAAGAATGAGTCAAGGCTGAATGATATTGAAACACATATGGGCAATATAGGGGCAACAATGAAGTTTTAGAAGTACAGATTGGGCAGATTTCTTTTTCCATGACTAATCAATAGGAAGAGGTATTTCCTAGTAATACTGAAGTCAACCCTAAAGAGCAGTGTCATGCAATAACCCTCATGAGCGGAAAAGAGACTAAAGACGCTTGCCAGGACTAAGGCATTCAAGGAAAGAAACAACAATTCAAGAAAAAACAGTAACAGAAACAGAGAACAGCACAACAACTCCTCCATATGAGCCACCACCTATCTTGAAGACACATTTGCCATACCCTTAGCGCTTTCAAAAGAATAAGATAGATGCTCAGTTTGCTAAGTTTCTTGACATTTTCAAGAAAATCCACATCAACATCCCATTCGCAGAGGCAATGGAACATATGCCTAATTATGTGAAGTTTATGAAGGAGATGATGTAAAAGAAGAGGAATCTGGGAAATTATGAAACAATAACACTTACAGAGGAGTACAGTGTCATTATACAGAAGAAGCTTCCTCCAAAACTGAAGGATCCGAGAAGCTTTACCATTCCATGCATTATTGGAAATTGATACTTTGGTAAGACACTATATGATTTAGGAGCAAGTATCAATCTCATGTCGTTATCCATCTACAAACAGTTGGGCATAGGTGAGACAAAGCCAACCACAGTGACATTGCAGCTAGCAGAT